>JBAJHW010000009.1:7395509-7675509 GCA_037013535.1 Intellagama lesueurii
TTTTTTTTTTTAAAAAAAAATAATGTACAGAGTTGAAGAATGTGGCACATTCCTCATCCAGATCAGGTTCCCTAATGCCACCGCCTGAATTAGGTACAGGCACAGACATTTTGACCCAACTCCGGGAGGCAGTGGAAGACAGGAGGGCCTGGCGTGCTCTGGTCCATGGGGTCACGAAGAGTCGGACACGACTTGACTAAACAACAACAACAACAACAGACAGACATTATACAAGGGCTGATGTTGACGCATCCGCTGTTGAAATTTCATTCACAGAAGGGCAAAGTCCAGTCGAAAAACATAGGGGAGGGGGCAATCTTCCCTCTTTGTTGTATCTGCTTCCCCCCAGAGAACCCCAATATTCTGGCCTAAATAAGGACTTTTTTTTGAACTCTGACACTCTTGATTGCCTTATTCCCCACGGATTCACCCAATCCCCTTTTAAAGCTGTCCAAATTGGTGGACATCACTTACACATTGTGGCAGTGAATCCCACAGTTTAACTGTGTAGAGAAGCACTTTTCCCCTGGTCTCTCTGGAATCTGCTGCCAATCAATCAGTGACACCACATTTTATTATTATGATAGAGGGGCAAGAGAACCAAGTAGCAAGCCCCCAAATATTAAGCTATACTGGCAAAATTGCCCCATTGAAGTGTGCTGCTTATATATATCGCCCCATAGTATTTAAAGCACTCTCTGGACGGTTTACAATTTTTTAATTATGCAGACTACACATTGCCCCTCCCCTAGCAAGCTTTATACTCAATTTACAGACCTCGTCAACCTTGAGTCGGCTACCTGAGCCTGTTGGGATCAAACTCAGATTGTGAGTAGAGTCTTGGCTGCAGTACTGCAGTTTAACTATTATGCCCTGAGGCTCTTTCTCTGTTCATACATTATTCTTTGTTATCACTGAGAACCCATATCCCACACAACCCACTTTTCAGATTGAGTGACTTTGCCCTTCACCAGACCTACTAAAACCCAGTGACTTGCCCTTGATCAGAAATATGGAAACAAGCGACCTGTCTTTCACCAGAAGTACAAAAAACAAGAATTTGTTTTAGGACTTAGCCTTGGGCCATAGTAAACCTATGTTTACTATGGACCATAATGACTCCCCAACAGACTCAGTCTGTCCCTCTTTAACTTGCACATGATCTATTTTTCCGGTCTCACTCGGTGTCCTACCTACTGACGCATACCAAAAGGGCACCTGTCACAGGAACACACTAATGTTTTGTCATTTCCATAAAGAGAAAAGAATAAATCCAGCAGATTTGCATCAAGGTATTTAAAAAAAAACAACTCCGTGCCTAGCAGCTCCACTGCTTTTTTTCACAATTCTCAAATCCAGCCATACCCTGTTTCTCCTAAAATAAGACCTAACCTGAAAATAAGCCCTAGTATGATTTTTCAGGATGCTCGTAATATAAGCCCTACCCCAAAAATAAGCCCTAGTTAAGTGAAATCCCGCCCTCCACCCTTGTGCAGCAACCAGAAGAGGACATGACTGCATTTGAATAAATGTAGATGGTTGCACATGACAAAAATAAAACATCCCCTGAAAATAAGCCCTAATGCTTTTTTTGGAGCAAAAATTAATATAAGACCCTGTCTTATTTTTGGGGAAACAGGGTAAAAGAACTCCTGGCCATGATCCATTGAGACTACTTTAGGCCCTTTTAGGAGAAAGACAGGATATAAATATTTTAAATAAATAAAATATATCAATAATGGAACTGTTTCCGTCAGCAGAACCCGAAGAAGGGAACCATTCTCCTTTCTCCTTGTTTCATGTCCTATACTCTGAAGACCTAACCTGGAGACATAATCCAGAGCAAGTCGATTTCAGTGAGAGCAAAGGGATACAAGGAAAAACAAAACCCATGATACCAGTAGCTGGACACTGATGTGATATTGTGTATAGTTCACTATCCTGGATGGAAGCCCTTCTATGAAACATCTGGTTCAAGAGGCAGGCTCCAGGTCTCCATCAGGGAAGCAGATCTGACCCATCAGTAACACAGAACATTGGAATATTCTTTGGTTCACACCTGGAGATTCTCAAAGTTACACTGAAGTCGACAATTTGAAAGTACCACCAGCATTTCCAGTTCAAACATCTGGGGCTAGCTTTGACTGTTATTGTGGATGTACCGTATATGTTCAATTCATAGATGTTAACTTCCTTTATTTAAAACATTTAGATGCCACCTTTCTGCCTAAACGAGTCTGAAAGTTACTGTCTTTTTTTGGCAACAAGGAAATAATTAAGTTATGTTTCAAGAGCAGCATAATAAGGTTTGCTGTACTGAATAATTACAGTTAAAACAGCAGATTCTGCCAACCTTCCACCCCTGTTTGTATACCAGTGTCCCATCAATCAATCTTAAGGGGTCTTTTTTCCCCCACTCAAAAAAAGTAATGGAGAAGTAAATGCAACAGGTCACAACTTACTGAATGAAATCCATACTGTCAATACCAACAACTTTAAATAGAAGGGTATTAACAAGTAAAATAAATTACTTTACAATCCAGCTTACCTGGATTTCCTTGATGTGAAAAGCCAGGATGAGGATCAAAAGGCCAACTGTGGAAAGGCTGATCAGGCACTTCACCATGAAGGAATAGGCGAACCACTGAAGAAGGAGGAAAAAGGAAAGATGAGTGATGGGGAGGCTCCCGGTCCCCTTTCAGACCTAAAACTCAGCAGACCAGCCTTCAAGACCATAGTTGGATGGAAGAACCTTTTTTCAGCCACTCCCACCACCTGCGCCAAGAGTGGACAAAGTGTGGCTCACGGATCCATGGACCCAAAATGCAGCCATTCCCAGCTCCCCTGCCTTCTCTCTACCACCCCAAAATTAAAATATTTTGAAGGTGGCAGTTGTGGGAGTGGGAGAAGCCCCTCAAGGAGCAGGAGTGGGTGGGTCTGGCCTCCAGGTCTCTTAGCTTAGGCCATAACTTGATTGGTTTGCTCCCTTTCAACAGCGATGAAAAATACCACCTCATTCTGAGAGGAGACAACCATGCCCCACCTGGCTATTAGATGGATTGTCCTCGAGGACTAGCATATAGGGTTTCTAGGACTCTGGCTTTGAGGGTCACATGTTGGGGGTCCCTTTTCTGACTCTCAGAAAATGAGAGACTGTCAATTTGACCAGCCTAGGTTTTGGGGTTCATTTTCACACCTTCAGAACATGTCATTCAGACATGCTCAGAAACACCTTTGTCTTCTTCATTATCTTACACGCTCTTCAGTAGCTACCACTGGAATCTATACATCAGTTTTTCCATCTGACATAGGGTAGTTACATCGTCCATCTGTCACACACAGCATTTTGCCATTAATGCTCAGGCGGTCTCTGCCCCTCTCCCTACCATCGCCCTCCCTGGCAGGCTTTAGCTATGAAATTTCAGGGAGTTGAATGGAACTGAGCTAGCCACCCTCGGCTGATGGGAGGCATTGCCATAAACATCTGAAGTTTGTGGAAGCTACAGTAGGTATTACTGCCGAGTTTGAACTAAGTTGCCTATTTTCTTGAATGCCTTTTTCAAATGTGATTCTAGTGTTATCTAAAGTAATGTTATTATTGTTCTGTTCTTTCACTTGATTCTGCTTACTTAATTTTTGGCTCTAATTGCATACTGCTGTGCTAAAATCCTGTTGCTCAGCCTAGGAAGTTGCACTAGAGTAGACCCACTGAATCAGTGGGGCTTTAACTCTTCTATAAGTTCCATTGATTCAAAAGGGCCTATTCTAATTGTGCCATGACTTCAGCATAGTAAATCACAACTAGAGTAAACCCATTAGAATCAATGGAACTTATGGAGGAGTTGAGTCACCAAATCTTCATTGATTCAATGAGCCTATTGTAGTATAACTTAGTATGCTAAGCTACAGGGTTTCAGGCTCTGTGACATGTAATTGCCTTCATTTGACTTTTTCTTTTGTTTTATCAAGAAAAACCATTTTATGGACTGGGAAGGCTGTGGATTTGTTCATTCATTCATTTATTTATTCATTCAAAATATATTTACTCCACCTTTCTCCCTAAAAAGGACCCAAGGCAGCTTACATCATTAAAATACAATATTTAAAACTAAAAACAGTGTGTATACGAATAACTAAAAAGGATCAAACAATTAGCACACTTAAAAAATGGTAAACGAAAGCAACACCAAAAACACACACAAAGCAACAAGGCACAACAATCCATTTAAGAACCCCACTCAGGCAGGCAGTCATTGAAAGAAAACCTGCCTGAAGAGAAAGGTCTTCATCCAGTTGAGGAAGGCCAGCAAAGATGGGGTCAGCCTGGCTTCTTGTGAGAGGGAGTTCCAAAGTCTGGGAGCAGCAACAGAGAAAGCCCGCTCCTGTGTCTCTACCAAACACACATGTGGAGGTGGTGGGACCAAGAGAAAGGCAGTTTCTAGTTTTAAGCAGAGAAAGGATATTTGTGCATGCTTAATTCTTTTTTATCAAAAAATATGTCTAGCAGATTAAGAGTTACGCAAGTCTTCTCTCCCACTCCTCTGCTCAAAATTCTAGGTGGCATCCCCTGAGGAGCGTTTAAAGAAGACAGGTATGTTTACCCTTGAAAACAAAGCATTAAGAGACAATAGGATTAATGTCTTCAAATGTTTGAAAGGGTTGTCACATTGCTGACTGAACCAATTTGTTTTCTCTAGTTTCAGAAAAATAACAGATTCGAATTACAAAGAGTGTTTTCCCTGAACTGTACAAATAATTTCCTGATGCAAGGAGCTGGAACGGGCCACCTCCAAATGTTCTGAACCTGTTTCTTGGTAGACGTTTTTAACCAGAGGTAGCATGGCCACCCAATGCTACCTCTGAATGATGAATCCCAAGCCGGAATTAAGATTGCCGGAAGAAATATCAATAACCTCAGATATGCAGACGATACCACTCTGATGGCAGAAAGTGAGGAGGAATTAAAGAACCTCTTAATGAGCGTGAAAGAGGAGAGCGCAAAAAATGGTCTGAAGCTCAACATCAAAAAAACTAAGATCATGGCCACTGGTCCCATCACCTCCTGGCAAATAGAAGGGGAGGCAGTGACAGATTTTACTTTTCTGGGCTCCATGATCACTGCAGATGGTGACAGCAGCCACGAAATTAAAAGACGCCTGCTTCTTGGGAGGAAAGCGATGAGAAACCTAGACAACATCTTAAAAAGCAGAGACATCACCTTGCCGACAAAGGTCCGCATAGTCAAAGCTATGGTTTTTCCAGTAGCGATGTATGGAAGTGAGAGCTGGACCATAAAGAAGGCTGACCGCCGAAGAATTGATGCTTTTGAATGGTGGTGCTGGAGGAGACTCTTGAGAGTCCCCTGGACTGCAAGGAGATCAAACCTATCCATTCTAAAGGAAATCAACCCTGAGTGCTCACTGGAAGGACAGATCCTGAAGCTGAGGCTCCAATACTTTGGCCATCTCATGAGAAGACTCCCTGGAAAAGACCCTGATGTTGGGAAAGAGTGAAGGCAAGAGGAGAAGGGGACGACAGAGGACAAGATGGCTGGACAATGTCATCAAAGCGACCAACATGAATTTGACCAAACTCCGGGAGGCAGTGGAAGACAGGAGGGCCTGGCGTGCTCTGGTCCATGGGGTCACGAAGAGTCGGACACGACTTAACGACTAAACAACAACAAAGCATGGCCACCTGACAGCCAGGGTGATGTAGTGGCTGGAACGAGGGGCTATGACTCAGGAGACCTGGGTTCAATCCCTTCTCAGCCATGGCATTTCACTGAGGAGGTGGCACTGGTAAAATCACCGCTTAAATATCAGACACACCTTAAGAACCATATGAGGGCCACCACAAGTCAAATGTGGCTTGACGGCCAATAACAACAACAGCAGACCAACTGCCTAGCAGACCAACTGTAACAGCAGATTTCCTGCTGGATTCCATGCCTGTCAAGGTCCATTTAAAATGTATGATTCTACAACTGACAATGTAAATGGAGACTTTATCATAATTCTGATCATGATTAGACTCTATTTTGTTTTCTGTTTCAATTTTCTGTTTTCTTTAATGAGCTCAAGGCAGTGTACATAGCTTTTGTACTTCCCATTATATCTTCACAACCACCTGTGAGGTAGATCAGTTTGGGAGACACGAATTATCCCGTAGTCACCTATGACATTTGTGGTTCAGTGAGGACTGGAACCCAGTTCTCCCAATCCAGCTCTTTAAATCCTATTTTGTACTGGCACTCCCTGGTCTGAATATCAAGGACTAATGCCAGGAAATGTGTTTTCCCTTGTTTTACAATGTTATCCCTCCAAGCATGCAAACCTTTCAGTGCCACCATGCCAGAGCCATCCAGTGACCAAACAGAAGCCATAGGATCTCTCAAACAACTGATTACAAGAACAAAAGCAGGCTAATTAGCCAAATGAAGACTGAGCCAAGCTTATGTTAGAATAAACAGTCTTGCCCTCTGATGTGAGCTCTCTTTCTAATAACATGTTGACTGTATCTTCTAGTTGTCTAAAAGCAGGCGGTAATCTCTCAGTTTTAGTTCTCCCCCCCCCCCACGATTTGTAATGTATGGACAGGAATTACAGATTAATTAATTAAGAGATTAGTAATTGCCTTTGTCCCAGAGGTTAGTTTAGTGTCTTCCACTGTTTCTCAAACAAACACTCTCTCTGCTGTGGACTGGATCATTGTCAGTGAAACCTATGCTTAAACAGTTTGAAGGCATACTGTAAAAAGTGCATTCTGCACAGTGTAATCCTATCAGAACTGGATTTACCCTTGAGTAATGAGGCAATTGTCCAGTGTGGTATAGTGGATACAGTGAGGGACTAAAACTCGGGAGGCCTGAGTTCGAATCCCTGCTCAGCCATGGACACTCACAGGTGGCGTGGGACTGGTAAAACCACTCCTTAAACATCTCGCTTTCCGTGACAGCTCTATTAGGGTCACTATAAATTGGTTCTAACTCGAGGACACATGACAACAACAAAATGAGGCATTTACCTCAGGGGACTGAAGTTGGACAGCAGGAATGGGAACGCACCCACAACTATCCTACCCAAATCCTCAGCTGTTCCTCAATCTTGTCTACCTTATTTTTCATGTATGAAGCTGGTTTCCTCAGGTGTCGTGGATGATCCTCTCCTGTAAGAGTCCACCACCAGTCCAGCCAGCGGTGGCCATCTTGTCCTTTGCCTCAGGTGGCAAAATACCTTGGACAGGTTCTGAATCTTTAACCTACGATCTGGGAGTTAGAGGCACTGACTTGCGTAGGGCTTGCTTCTGAGTAGTCATGTACAAGATGGTGCACGGTGACACCCCTTTTAAGGGATTACACTGCAGTTTGGAAAAGTTACTTTATTTACAGAAAGTAGCCCTGATGGCTTGAGGGATTCTGGGAATTCAGAATAACTTCTCTAAATTTTGGATTAAGGAAATTCAAGGCAGGTAGTTTTTCTAACTGGCTGTCAGCCATGATGTGGGAAGGAAATTTAAGACAATCAATTGGCAGTTATGGTAATGCCAAACAAGAGGAAGTAATGGTCCATATGGTATAAACAAGAGTTTTTAAGGATCACATTTGCCCTGTTGAAAGATTTCCACTGGCTTATACTTTCTTTCTTTCTAGGTCACTGAATAGGAACAGAACCAAAATCTAGGGTCAAGCTATCTTGGCAAAGCCAAGAATGATTCCTTACCTGGAGAGCTTGGAAAATTTACCTTTTTAAAAAAACTGCAATACAGAATCTCCTATCTAGCTGAGAAATTATGGGCTTTGTAGTCCCCAAAAGCAACATTCCCATGCTGTAATCCCTGGCCCCTCCTTTAACAATAGTTCTATTCTGGTCATTTTTTTACCAACATCAGGAGGCCAAATACAGATGCCATGTTAATTTCCCACAATGTCCCTAGCAAAACTTTGCTCTGGGGCACTGTGGGAGATTTTGGTGCGAACAGCTAGACTCAGCAGTCTGTCTAAGTCACAGTTTCCCAGTCTTGGGTCCCCAGATGTTCTTGGACTAAAACTCCCAGAAGCCTTCACCACTAGCTGTGCTGGCTAGGATTTCTGGGAGTTGTAGTTCAAGAACATATGGGGACCCAGAGTTGGCAACCACTGGTCTAAGGTGCTAGCCACTTGTGATTGGCAAGTAAGTCTGTGTGTACATTAAATAGACAAAGTAGGATGGAAAACCCTTTAGCCAAGGCTTCCTTCAACCTGAGTCCAGCCTCTGAAGACCCTACTCATTCCTCAACTGGTTTGACCCAGAGTGTCTGAAGCATTTCCTTCTCCCATATAATTGTGTCCATTCCAATCAGACAGCTTTTCTTGACTTGTTACCCTCCAGCCTAGACTACCCCATCATCCCCAACCAGCCCACCCTGTATATAAATTCGGTGCTCTAGACCCTTGCGCTCTGTGGCAAATGCGTCACTCAAACGCTTGCTGGTGTTTGTTTTATTCCACTCAAAAAAAATAGCCGACTCCTTCTTTTCATAGATTAGATCCCGCTTTGCTAGCTTTTGATTTAATAAAAGGAGTTAAAACCGGCAGCGTGGGCCAACAGATGAGGTGTGCACGGCCAAGCCTCCCTGCACCAGTAAAACAAACACACCATTGTGGTTTTGTTGCGGGCAACAGTATTCACCCAGGAAACTAGTTCCCACCTGAGCCAGGTGCTGCCTAAAGGGCCCTATTGTCCCGTTCACACACCCAGGTTGCAGTCCTGGGCACAATACCTTGGAATGAACACACTGAATGGGAATGCCAAGACCAGACTTTTCCCAAAGTTCCTTGTTTGGACTACATCACCCAGAATCTCCAGAGGCCATGCTAGCTGGAGGACCCTGGGAATGTCATTCCCCTAAAAAAAAGAAAAAAAGAACTTTTGCAAGCTTCACTTAAAAGAGCAATAGAATCCAGCAGCCACTTGCCACACAAGGTTATGACCAATGCAGATTTATTGATTTATTCATTTTTATAGGACGTAGGTGTTGCAAACCTGCCTCATTCTCAGGTGATACGTATGACTTTCCCTCTAAGTTGGGAAAGGCACCAAGTTTGCCCCAGAGAGGAAGACTTTTCCTTTCCTTGGCTGGGAAAAAAAGGTGACATTTCTTACATTTCTGAAAAAGGCACCCTTAACTGGGCTGTTGAAAAGCAGCCAGGGCCAAATGGGAGACACCCTGAGCAAATATTATTACAATGGGGAAAGGAGCTGAGATGGACCATGCTCAAGAGAGACAGACTGCCACAGCACTGTTATAAGAGGAGAGGGAGGCTCAGCCGTGAAGGCCAACTTCTTCACCCTCACCCTCAATAAAGCTCATTTAAAAAGAAAAGAAAACCCCTCCTAATTTCACCTTGTTCTTGTTCCAGTTTGTTTCCAAACTAGATCAAGGAACGGTCACAGTACTAATTGCCAAAGTTTGAATCTTCTCTTCTTGAGAAGGTGGGGACATGGGTTATCTATTATGATAATATGTTGTTGTGAGCTGCAGAGGCCACAATGCAGCGTGGCATAGTGACTAGAGTGCTGGACTGTGGCTCCAGAGTCTTTGGTTCAAATTTTCACTCAGTCATGAGTCTGTAAGCCTAAGCTACCTCCCAAGGTTGTTGTGAATGGTACAGGGGGACAAGAACATCCAGGGACCCAGAGTTGGCAACCACTGGTCTAAGATGCTGGCCACTTGTGATTGGCAGGTAAGCCTGTATTCTTCCTTGACCCCGGTGGACAAGATATTAATACTGTGTACCTGGCTGCGGAGTCAGAGGTTGGGAGCTTGATTTCCCACAGGGAGAAAAGCCAACCTGTGTGGCCTTGGGCAAGCTGCACAGTCATAGGATATCCCCAGAAGAAGGAACAGGTAAACTACTTCTGAATATTCTCTGGCTGGAAAACCCTGGAAAGGGTCACTGTAAATTTGAACTGACTTGATGGCACATGATTATTCAAAAATACAAGACACAATATTTGACTAGTATTATATAACAGCTGCAAGTTTTAACCAAAAACCTAAGTTAAATATCAGTGTAATGTGCATGATGTTCCTAATACTGCTGTTTTTTGCAGCTCTGGTGATGCTATTTTAAGATCTGCAGCTGATTATAATATTTTATAAAATTCTATGGCATTATTCCCAATGCTCTGAAGACTATGGGAACCACTGAAATGTGTTTCATCCACAAGCAAGTTATTTCTATGGTCAGGTCTCTGTATTTTGTTAATTTTTCCAATTCTTTATCTTCAACTCTGGCATCCCCTGGAACTGCAATGTCAATTATCCACACATTTCTTCATTCTATTACCGTTATGTCACGATAAATTAGAATCAACTTGTTGGCACATTATCATCATCACCATCATTATATACAATAAAGAAATATTTTGAGAGGTGGGTTTCATTTGAACGGGCAATTAAGAGTCATTGTCTCTGCAAAAGAACTGCTCCTGTTCAAAATGCAACGAACTAGAATTGGTTTGTTGGTCTAAGTCCAGAGAGGAGGTGTCTGGAATTTCTGCGAGGGTGGAGCTGCAGGGCTGGTTTGTGATGAGCAACCAGGATTTCAAAGTTTGCTGAGACAGTATGGCTTACATTCCAGATTCGGTGGCAAAAACCACTGTGGCAGTTGAGCCAAACTTTGTTATGTCTGAATATCTGTCAGGCATGAAGGACTGAATTTCCGGCACCCCTTGAGAAGGCGAGAAGCCACCTTTTTTTATGTATGGATGAAAGAAGCTCTGTGACTTTAACTGCTAAAAGGAAGGTCTCCCATAAAACACAAATCTCCTCTCAACATAGAGAGAACAAGAATGTGCGCCCCCCCCCCCGTCCTGTGTTAAAGGTACAGAGTCTCTGAGCATGTTTAAAGAATAGCTTGAGAATGGGGTGGGGCACAGCAGCTTCCCCCAACCTGGTGCCCTGCAGCTGTGTCAGACGGACTTGTGACAGCATGTCACATGCTCGTTGGGGATGATGGGAGTTATTCTCCAACACATCAGGAGACAAAGGCCTGTGGCAAGGCTGCATCAGAGGGATCAGGGCAGGATTACCAAATGTTAACGGCTATGCAACCCTCTGAGGCCTGAAAATCCTTCCAGCCGCTCAGATCTTAACGTGTCAATCTTGGCTCCCCTCCTGCCTTTATTCTCCTCTACTCCCCCTGCCCCTATGAGGTCCACTCCTCTGGTGTCTCTAACCACTAGTCCCTGTTCTCTTCTCAGTGCTGGGAACACATCCTAGCATTCTCTAGGCTCTTCCGTATTTGCCCCAGGCAGCTTCTCCTGCTGGCTAGGGGCTGGTGTTTGGACACTGTGTCACCTGGTCCATCTGGATTAATATTTATCCTGTCATCAGTCCCAACCTCACCTCTCCACCCATGAGCTTTCGGGTCTGAACCATGAACGGAGCGATTGTGTCCTGAACAATAACACAACAGGAACTTTGGCTTGCTCCTTGGACCAAGAGAAGGGGGGGTTGCTTGGGTGCCAGAAACAGCTGGATCAAGAAAGAAGGAGAGAGAAAAAGACAGAGACACGGATCTATTTCCCACTGAGCTGGTTAACTCATGACTGTAGCACGTTGGATAAAGTGGTGACTCTACCACCTTGTATGCAATCAAGGTGGGGAGCTGACATGTCTGAATGCTGATGTGAGAGACAGAAATACTCCCTCTTAACTATCTCCCTAGCCCGCTAGGTTGTCTATGCCAAGGGAATATTCTGGTATGGAGGAACAACCCTGTAACATTTCATGGAAAGGTGTGCCAGGGAGAGAAAAGCCACAGACCGCGTATGATCAACTCTTAGTAGATCATGTTTATCCAAAATATTACCTACTTATTGGTTACTTGTCCTTGATAAAAAGCCAAGATCACAGTTGTACATCTCTGATTTGTGTCTCTGACTGTGCCTCTGGGGGAGATGACTTTTAAAAATTGTGTTAACATGCACAGAGCCTGGGGGGGGGGGGGGGAATAACTTTTAGCATTGCTTCTCCCAGAATCCCATTCCTCGGGCAGGGGATTTTGGGAGTTGTACTCCAAAACAATAACTCTTCAGCGTGCTGAATGTGCCCACTCAAGACCATCTATTCTAACCCCCTACCCAATGCAGGAATCTCGTAAGCTTTAACTATTGGGCCCTTTCTCCTAACAGGAGCTGAAATTTCTTTCTCTCCCATCATCACCCACTGCTTCTAAATCTACCCAACAAAGCAGAGAAAAGCAAGTTTGTCTCCTCTACTTCATGACACCTCTTTGGCTATTTAAAGCAACTACCATGTCCCCCCATGAAATTTTATTTTCCTTAAGATAAACATAACCAGCTCCTTCCACCATTTCTTGTAGGGCTTGGTTTCCACATATAATAATTATAATAATCTTAGAACTGCAGAACTGGAAGGGACCTGTGGATCATGAAGCCCAGCCCTTGTTAAGGAGGCACAGTGGGGAATCGAACTCCCAACCTCTGGCTCTGCAGCCAGATCCCTAAATCTGGCACTGCTCTTTGGTCACTCCAGTCCTTTTAGAAACACAGGACCCAGGAGGAACTGACAGCATCTTTCAAAAGGAGGCTGGTTGATACAGAATAGGATGGTAATCTTACTTGAGATCTGAACACAAACATGCCTTTAATGAAGACAGTCAAATTGTAGTAAGCCTCCAGGTACTATGGACTACAATTCCCATCATCCCAACCAGTGTGGCTGATAGTTTTGGATTTTTGAAGTTTTACTCCAAATTGTTTGCTGTTCTCCCACTTTGTCTACTCCGGTGAGGCGGCAGGAGACAGAGATACCTTGACCCTGATATATATGCACATAAATTCGTGCACCGACTCTAGAATACCAGCAGACCGTCTTATCGCTGATTTCATTCCCTCTGCGTGTCTGCCTATCCAGATCATAAACACCTTCTCGGATGTGTGTGAATAGCTGCTGTTATGATACAATAAAACCTGCTGTAGTTTAAACATGCTATTCATCTTTGTTAGGAAACGGTTATTATGATCAGTTGAGTCACACACCCTTCATCAGACGCTGGAGCAGGGCCAGTTTCTGTAAATAAATTAATACAAAGTACAACAGGCAAAAGACTCTCTGCACACATGGTGGTAAGGGCGGCTGGCGGGCACAGGCAGTGTCTTTGGTGTCAAAAATATAGAAATTATAAATACACAGTGGTCCCCGTTTTTCATTAGGATCTGCAGTAGCTAGAGGCCAAGTAACCATCATGGTTGCCAACTTTTTCACAGCTGCTGCTCCTCTGCCTCTAACGAAAATTGAATATGTACACATACTAAAAGTGAGGCTTTTTCTTCACTTTGGAAGAGAACAAAGCTCAGTGGTAAAGGAGATGTTTTTCACACAAAAAGTCTTGAGTTCAACCACCGTGTTTTTTTTAAATCACGTAGCAAAAAACTCCAAAGCTTACCAAGCTACTTTTCACAACTCCCAGAATCCCACTGACAATGTGAAACTAGATGGACTAAGAATCTGAAAGCAGGTTCCTATGTTTCGCTGTTGTTGCATCTTAGTACCCAGGAAAAGCTGCACCAGCTAAATTTCCCTGTGTTGAGTTCAAGGCACAGGAACAGGGCTAATAAAAAAAGGGAAGTGGCTCCATTCCACAGAATGGGATATAACTGAAACCAGTTAACCAAGTTAGTGGGAAATAAATCAATTAAGGCTGAATAGCAGCTTTTTAACAATCCAATGAACTTAAATGCCTGAACTAGTTCGAATGGCATTGATTTACAGCCTGTGCAAAACAAGTTTAATACAGAGTTCATTTCTGGTAAAAAGAAGGGGACTAATTAATGCCTTTTTCTCTCTCTTAATGAAACCAAAGCTTGGATATTGTGAGTGCATTCTATGAGTTGTGAAAAACAGTAACTTTTCCAAACTCTGGAAAGGGCAGAAAGACCCCAAGTTTCTTGATTGGTTTTGACAGCGCACCATCTTTTGATTGATGTGTCCATCTTCCTTCTCTCCTCCGCTCTCTCTCCGCACCATCTTGATTTTCAGACACATTCCTTCCCAAGCAGGGAGTGGACCGGATCCGAGGTCTCCTGGCACATGGCAGTCCAGGAAACGCACTCCATCTGCCAGGGGAAGCTTGCTTCAGGTCTCTGTGCCCTCCGGAGACAAGGCTGCAGTTCACGTCAGGCGGAGGGCGAAGGCAAAGGAGCAACAATCGGGAGTAAGGGTAGTGTAGGGGGGGGGGAGAGACTGGGAGGGAGCAGGGCCGAAGGCCAGACTCTTCAGTTTTGTGCTAAGTGCCAAGAATGTGCGTGGTCAATAAAGAAAAGGGCAGCTTTCTGCCCCACAGCATCGGAAATACAAGGAAGTATGTGTTCAAGATACTTCCTAAAAATGCACATCAGAATCGAAGATGTTGCCAGAACAATTCAAGGCACCAAAAGCACTGAAGTTTGTTGTGACTTCATATCTTCCCTTCCTGCTTTTATCCATCTCATCTACACCATAAAAAGCCTTCTGGGCAGAGCTCGGGAGAGTTACTTTGGGGGACTAAAATTCCCAGACTCCTTAGCTCAAGAATCCCACAGCTCTATGCAGGGGGAGTCACTGTGGTGTTCTCTACAGCATGTTACACAGAGTTAAGGAAATGCAGGGGGGTGGGTTGTATTGGTGGTGGTTGGTGGTGAAATGACGGTGAAGCAAGGTGGGTGCATGGAAAAGAGGAGGGGGTTTCCGTACCTTTAATTATTGAGTAAGGTTTTGGCTGGTGTGGCTGAAATTCTCTTTCCTCCAAAACTATGAGAAATCCAGGAGACTTGTTCGGCTTGACGTATGCCAATTATTCTCTCAGCTCACACAGCTAAGGCATTGCTCAAAGCTCAAGAATAGTCAGATTTCGCAGGAACGTCAAGCATTTTGAGGGCATCAACTGAGGAAGCCTTACGTGAAACCTTCAACAGTTGTTAACTACTTGAAGAGGGAAGGACCAAACATCACTGGATAGCTCAGTGGTTCAGGTCTCTGACTGTGGAGCCAGAGGTTGGGCATTCGAATCCCCACTGTCCCTTTTTGACAAGGGCTGGGCTTGATGATCCATAAGGTCCTTTCCAACTCTGCAGTTTTAAGATTGTTATTGTTTCTAAACTTGCCTTTTATGTTATTTTATTGAAATGAAGGGAACGTTTCTTGGGTGAAATTCAGCAACACTGACACTTACAGAGGGTGCTTGAACTACAAGGTCATATGGCCTAATGATCTGAAGAGTCCTAGTACGGTAAAGCGACTTATTCCACATCCTGGCAATGATCAACAGCCCACTGCTGATCTTTACAAACCACCTAGCAACTATCCCACGATGTAACCGCCTCAGGCTGCTTCCTGGCAACACTGCCCCCAGTGGTGGCAACGGAAAAACATCGAGTGGAATTTCAGACTTGCAATAAAGGAAGTTTTTACACATTAGATTTTTGTAACTACAGTTCCGTAGATTGAATTTGAGATGGTCTCTCAAGGAACTCTGCTTTGGATTGCAGCTTGGTTTGCAAATTTCCAGTTTATGATTCCACTATAACCAGTGATGGAGCGAGAAGATTTGGCCACCCGTGGTACTTGTCACCATGTCCCGCTCGCTCAGCCCCAAGAGATGAGCGTGGGACTCCAGCCCAAAAGGAGGAGCATAAAATAAAATAAAAGTGAATGTTTTAGAAGAGGTAGACATTTTAGTCTGTGCTAGCATATCAGGCAAAAACAAAAGAAAATTAAAAAAAGAAGAAGACAAAAATGTTGTGGCTATATTGTATGATTGCTATATTTTAATGTGGACTTTCGTGGACAAGAGTGGCATAAAAGCCATTCTTTTGTCTGAGGAAAAGCACTTGTCCTCAAAAACTCACATTAAAATATAGCAGTTAGTCTTTAAGGTGCCACAGTATCTTCATCTTCTTTCTTTCTTTCTTTCTTTCTTTCTTTCTTTCTTTCTTTCTTTCTTTCTTTCTTTCTTTCTTTCTTTCTTTCTTTCTTTCTTTCTTTCTTTCTTTCTTTCTTTCTTTCTTTCTTTCTGCCTGTTATAAAAGTGAATGGGATGTGTAACATTGCTTTTATTTCCTCAGTACTCACCAGTAGATTCTAGATTTAGACACCTTCTGTATTGTGGTGCCCTGGGGCAAAGCCTCATTAACTCTACCTAGGTTGCACCCCTGGCTATAACTTTCAATGAAAAGTGTACTGTATTTTCTTGAAGTAACTCGATAGGAGAATAAGCTAATTCTCCAGAGGATGTCCTCACCCGGGCACCCCCTATCCCGATGGAATAGGTAATAGATATGGGGAGTTTGTTTAAGAAGTCCCCATAAACACAGCTTTACTGGTCTGTGTTGAGAGCCTGGAAGTTTCAAATTTGTGGACTCCAGCTCCCAGAATCCCCCAGCTATCGGTGGTGCCAAAACTAAAGGGTGCAGAAATGGGATATTCTGGGCATACGCCATGAGGCCCAGCCCAAACTAAGCCCCAGACACAGTGGCTGGTCTCCCAGAAAGTGAATCATGCCAGACTCAGCTGATGACTAACTAGATGGCCTCAGCCACAGTCCTAAATACACTTTCCAGGGAGCAAATACTACTGAACTCGTTTGGATTTCCTTCTGGGTAGTCTAGGGTTACACTTATTTATCAGCAGTATTCAAATGTATTCTGTTTATTTTTAAAATATTGAAATGCCAGGTTTCTATGAAACATCTCCAAACTGTTTCGCCAGAAACAGGACGATAATTTTAAAAGCCACAGTGAAGACACACAGACACAATGAACAGGATGAAAATCAGAGAGAAAAGTGAGGAAAAGAGGAAGAGAATAAGAAATGTGTCACTCGTTTAAGCGTGTTGTCTGTCACCTAAATTACAAGCAGTGGGTTGTAGCTAGACTTGCACAGATGGGGCATTCCAAAAACGCGGTAACACCACTAGAGATGGGCACAAATTTTAAAAACTGAATCTCCAAGTTCATTCAAAAATTGCTCATTTGTCGATTTGTATTTGTACGAATCAATGCCTCCTATGAATACAAATCAACAATTTTTAAGCGATTTTTGATTCATTGATTTGTTTCGCTATAAAAAGCCACCACCAGCACCCTGGCACCTGGAAACACTAAACTTGGAGGGATTGTAGGGGACAGCCAGGGGAATCTTCCCTGCAAATGTCTCTAGGTGCTTGGGGAGGGGCGTTTTACAGGGTTTTAAAGTCAAAAACAAATTGATGAATTGATTCAGAAAAAAATAATAAATTCATAATTTGTGATTTGTTGACCTCAACAAATCACAAATCCAAGGGAATCACAATTTTTCTGATTTGTGCCCATCTCTAAACACCACTGATAAGGCAAAATTACCTAGGGAGAACCTCCAAAGTAGATCTTGAATTTCAGAAAGGATCTTGTGGGAGAAGGCAGTCCAACTTTTATTTCCATTTTCTGCTCCGTCACCCGATATAGTTTAATTTCTTAATTCTTACATCCTAAGGCAAAAGAGAAACCTCAGCTGTCTATAACTATACACATGCACATATAGCTACTCTTATTGCAGGGGGTTTCCTTCTTTCTGTCCAGCTGGTAAGCCTCATTCTGTGTTCCTGAATGAGAAGGGAAATATTTGTATGACTTATGCTGCTTATTCAGCATCACAGGATGGAGGTCTTTTGAGAATGGGGAAAAGCCCGACCGCCTAGTTGGCAGAAAGAAGGAACCTGTGTGTCCACTTTACAATTACATGCTTCTCAGCATCCTCATAGAAGACATGGCTGGATGAGCCTTCACAAAAGCAAGATCAGCTTGGTAATGGTGACCAGAGATGGACACGAACCGGAAAAAATTATGGTTCGTGATGGTTCGTGGTTCATGGCTACCCATGAACCACCCCCAAACCCCCAGAAAATGTACCAGTTCACAGTTTATTTTTTCTGGTTTGTACCTGGGAGGAGGGGAACCTACCACCTCTGCCCCCCACCAGACCCCTTCCCACCACCCCTATCGCCTCCCTTCTTGGTCCTGCCTCTTCCTTCACCGCCTCTCCCTCTTCCTCCTCCTCTGCCACCATCTTAAGAGACAGACAACCCAGCTTCCCTTCGAGGAGCTCCCTATCAGGTTCCCAAAAGGCAAGCTGGGCCTCTGTCTCTGAAGAGGATGGCAATGGAGGAGGAAGAGGAGGAGGAGGCAGGACCAGCTAGGGAGATGACGGGGGCAGCAAGAAGGCGACCGATGGGTATCCCTTTTGCTGAAGGACAACCAAGTGCTGAGCGGAAAAAAGTTTGGCGCTTTGTTTCGTTTCAGCAAAACGGCTTTCACAAACCAAATCACGAATTGAATTCAGTTTGTAGTTTGGTTCGTGCCCATCCCTCATGGTGACCGATGCAGCGGACTACAGCACCCTGGCATTTTTTGGAACTATTCAGGAAACAGATTTCGGTGCATGGAGCTTTACGACTCAGAAAGGTGCACCAACAAACACTCCCTCTTTTATACGAGCCCTGTGAGTTGGCACGTCCCATCATGTAACTGCTGGAGAGCTCAGTGGTTTAGGTCCCTGGCTGCAGAGTCACCGGTTGGGAGTTGGATTCCCCAGGGCACCTCTTTGACAGGGGCTTGACTTAATGATCTATATAGGGTCCCTTCCAGCTTTGCAGTTCTGAGAGTATTGTATTATTAACTTGATTCTCATTTATGGTCACCCTATTAGGGTTTTAGAGGCATGTAAGAAGCTACACTCACTGGAATATGCTCACTGGAAGGACAGATCCTGAAGCTGATGCTCCAATACTTTGGTCATCTCATGAGAAGAGAAGACTCCCTGGAAAAGCCCCTGATGTTGGGAAAGTGTGAAGGCAAGAGGAGAAGGGGACAACAGAGGACGAGATGGTTGGACAGTGTCATCGAAGCGACCAACATGAATTTGACCCAACTCCGGGAGGCAGTGGAAGACAGGAGGGCCTGGCGTGCTCTGGTCCATGGGGTCACGAAGAGTCGGATATGACTTAATGACTAAACAACAACAAGAAGCTACAAGAGGCATCTACCGTTGTCACTTCCTGCCCCAAGTGAGTCTTCTGTATTGCTGAACTTCTAGGAAATACTGCACTGGTTGAATTTCTGCTCATAATCCAGAATACTCCCCACCAAAACCTAACCTCAAGCCTACGAGGCCTCCACCATCACCCTTAAAAGGTGGCAGTTTACTCCACAGTGACAACCAACGTAACAGAGGATTCACTATCTAAGCTACTGGACCATTTTGGAAGAACATCAGAGAAACTGGTAGGCCTCCAAAAGCCACTTTTTCTGAATCTTCTCTACTGAATATCACTTTCAAACAGAGATGATAATAATAATAATAATAATAATAATAATAATAATAATAATAATAATAATAATAATAATAATAATAATAATAATAATAATAATAATAATAATATGCTACACAGGAACAAGTACTACAAACCAATGTGATGAAAGCTAAGACCCAAGGAATTAGTGCTAACAGCAAATCTTGACTCTGCCAAGAAAAAGATGAAACGGTGTCACACCTCATCCGTGAATCTCCAAAGATTGCACAAACAGATTACAAAGTTAGACATGACAGAGTGGCAAAATTAGTGCACTGGGCATTATGCAAAAAATATAACTTGCGAGCCTCCAAAAACTCACGGGAACATCAGGTAGAGAAGGTGTCAGAAAATGAGGAAGTCAAGATCTTGCGGGTTTTCCAGATTCAAATCGATAAAACACCTTGAACATAACACGCCAGACATAGTAGTGATAGAACGAAGAAATGTCTGGACATTGACATTGCAATTCCAGGGATGCCATAGCTGAAGATAAAGAATTGGAAAAACTAACAAACTACAGAGACCTAGCAATCGAAACATCTCGCCTCTGGAAGAAACACACCTCAGTGGTCCCCATAGTCCTTGGGGCTTTGGGAACAGTATCAAGAAATTTCACACAGTATTACAAGCAGTTGCAGATCTCAGAAAGATCACCTCAGAGCTACAAGCACCAGCAATATTAGAAATAGCATACATACTGTGTCGATATTTAATAGATACTTAGGTTTTTGGTTCAGACTTGTATCTGTTATATAATACCAGTTAATTTTTTTTATAGTTTTGATTGACTGTGTCTAGTATTTTTGAATAATAATAATAATAACAACAACAACAACAGCTACAACAATAGGAATCTTAGAACTGCAGAGCTGGAAGGGACTCTATGGATAATCAAATCCAGCCCCTCATATGGATTCCCGACCATACCCAAACCACAGAGCTATCCAGCAGCTTGTACAAGGTTGAAACACCTGCTGCCTGCTCACATCTGTAACCATGTCATTGCCTAAGGCTTAGTGACTCCACAGAACGTTCATGCACATTCTATTTGCTCAGGATGAAGGACCAGTCCCAGAATGTCTGCAATGAGTGCTGTTCCTCGGATTCGAAAGCGATCGCCTAACTTTGCTTGATAAGCACATGCCTATCTTCAAGTACAGACAATGGCTTAACACAGGGATAAAGGAAGTCTTTCTCTGTAGATGTTGGGTTCCCGCCCCACCAACTCTCACCATTAGTCCAGCTGTCTAGTGCTGATGGGACATGTCGTCCCACAACCTCAGGAGTGACATATTCCCCACCTCTCGGCAGTTAGGTTTCCAGCTCAGCAACGTTTTCGTTACACGGCTGATAAGTGATAACAGATCTTCAACTTCCTGAGAACGTGTTTTTGGGGCAGAATGATGTTGCCCAACTGTTCCAGGACGTTTCCCTGACGTCTTCTACACCACCCCCTAAATAAACACATTCCTCTCTTCCTTTCTGTGGTCTTTATGTCCTCCATGCCCTTCATCCTATAGGTCTCAGACTGCAGCCCAGAGAGAAATGTGAGAGATCTCAAAGGAAGAAACGGAGACAAGCATGTTGGAGCAAAGATCTGCTGTTTGCTTTTTTAAAAATCTCCTTCCTTCTACAGGGTAAGAAGTTACAGGAGACATCATTTTATGGGACGGGGGGGGGGGGCAACAAGGCTGGACATGCTGAACAACTCAATAATACAGGGATGGGGGATTTTACAGATGGAAAAGGGGATTTAAGCTTCACATCAAAGGGAAGTGGGAAAATTTCATGCCCATATGCAGGCATTGTCTCCTATAAAATTAACTGCCAAACATAAAACCTTATCCCCATGATTGCCATGATGAAGCCTTTGCAAAGCCATGATACCAAAATAGAACTTCCATGTTCAGCAGCAGTGTAGCTCTGAATACTAGTTGCAGAGGGAAGGGTCGCCTTGGCGTCAGGGCCGGGCTGCTGCTTTCATTTCAGACCTTGGAAAAGTTATATTTTACTATCACTCCCATAACCCCCCAGGTGGCATGGACACCACCTTGGAGATTGTGGAAGTTATGATCCAAAGGCATAATTATTCAAGTTCCGGTTGCTTTCTTATTTCTTTGTATACATGTTATGTTACGTGCTGTCAAGTCAGAACCCACTTACAGCTACCCTGATAGGGTTCTCGAGGTAAGTAAGATATTTAAGGAGTGTTTTTACTGGTTCCACACCCACAGTGAGCTTCCATGGCAGAGCTGGGATTTGAATGCAGACCTCCTGAGTCCTAGTCCGTCACCCTATCCGCTACACTACACTCAGTTTTGTTTACATACATATATTCTATCTTTCCTCCAAGGAGCTCTAAGACATGGAGACCAGTTTTCAGTTGTGGTTTGTGTGTAGTCAGGGGCTTAACAGGTTGAAAAAAGGGGATCTAAACCCCATGTTATCTGATATAAACAGTTTATTTATTTATTTATCTATTTGTTTGTTTGTTTGTTTACTTGTATGTTTGTATTCTGCCTTTCACCTTAAAAAAGACCCAAGGCAGCATACATAAGCAAAAGCTATATAAATAACCCAAAACTGCAAGTATGCAAATTGCCAACACATTATGCCAAATGACAGGCATTACCACGTTCCTTGTCGGAGCGTCTCTCCCCCATGTCATCCGCCCGACCCGCCAGATCCCCCTAGGCTAGGCTCCTGCATGAAACCACCCCAAGGGAGGCCTGAAAGTTCATCCACAAGAGGCAGGGCCTTCTTCACGGTGGCACCAACCTTATGGAACCGGCTCCCGGAGGAGCTACACCTGGCCTCTTACCTGCTATCGTTTAGGATGCAACTTAAAACATTGCTTTTCACGGAGGCCTTTCACACCGACCCCTGGCTGACTATATGCCTCCTGCCCTGATATTATAGGGGAAAGTGTCTCCACTTGGTTTGGTTTTATGCTGTTCATGGTCTTAAATTTTATTGTTCACTTGTGTTTTTTTAATATATGTTTTAGCTTGCTGTAAACCACCCAGAATAGCGCTTCGCACTAATGGGGCGGTATATAAATTAAATAAATAAATAAATGAAAGAGATCAATTTAAAAATCAAATCCTGCATTGTACAGAAGGGCTGCAGGCTATTTCACCCGCCTAGCCAAATAAAGCCCCCTCTCCCACAGGTCACTTCTTCCGACTGGTGCTGCTGCAATGACAGAAACAGTCCGAAACCATCCTTGACCAGTGTCCTGCATTTAGTTCCACCAAAAAAATAATAAAATAATTTTTTTAAAACAATCCCCCAAAGACAGCCATGCTATAATCTCTATACAAATGTTCTGATGAGGAGTTTGGAGGAATTTGAAATCTTGCACATTTTGGGACATTTTGATGGTTCCTCATAAAGGACCACAAGCCAGTATAAAAGATAGAGGAGAGGACAGAGTTTCAGACTCAAGACCTGGGTTCAAATCTCTACTCTCGATCATGGAAACTCACCGGGGGTTGACAATCATAAACCACTTGATTATCTCCAGTTCCTCAAAGCACCTTGAACTGGAAGAGACCTGATGGCACACCACCACAGAATGACCAGTTAACTGTAGATTTTTCAATTTGGCCGGCTGTCCTGTCAGTGAAGAAGTGTCGTTTTCCCCACTATAACTCGAACTCCAGTCCAAGTGGCACTTTCTGGAAACACCCTACATCTTTGTTATCCATGTCTCATAATGCAACAATCAGAGGCGCCTCCAGGGTGAGGAAAACACATCTGTAGGAATCAGAGCTGAGATGACTCAGAGAACTTTGAGGTTTTGTAAACCCCACACCCATATCCGACAACACATGCACAACCGGTAGGGGGAAATCTCTACTCCATATTATGAAGCGCTGCATACACTATCCTTACTTTCTGCTCACTACCCCTTCCTCTTCTTTTGGAGAGAGGTAGAAGCTCCCTGTCTACAATTTTGCTAGTACGTTACATGGGCATTCATTGGTGGCCATGTGCTTGTGTATATGGCCTTGTGACTCTAGGTGGACATGTATGTAAAGGCAAAGGTTCCCCTTGACATTTAGTCCAGTCGTGTCTGACTCTAGGGCGCGGTGCTCATCCCCGTTTCCAAGCCATAGAGCCAGCGTTTGTCCGAAGACAGTTTCCGTGGTCACGTGGCCAGCGCAACTAGACACGGAACGCCGTGACCTTCCCACCGTGGTGGTACCTATTTATCTACTTGCATTTTTACATGCTTTCGAACTGCTAGGTTGGCAGGAGCTGGGACAAGCGACGGGAGCTCACTCCGTCGCATGGATTCGATCTTACGACTGCTGGTCTTCCGACCCTGCAGCACAGAGGCTTCTGCGGTTTAACCCGCAGCGCCACCACGTCCCCTGCACATGTATGTACATGCTACCGAATTCCCATCATCAACTTTTCTTCCATCTTTCCCACCTCCTTTTCCTTCTCCTGATGGATAATAAATGATGCAGTGTTTGCAGGTGAGCTGGCTGGATAGCTCCATGGTCGAAGGATCTGGGTGCAGAGCCGGAGGTTGGAGTTCAATTCCAGACAGCCCGTGTAGGCTTGGGAAAACTGCATAGTCCCAGGGTGCCCCCAGAAAAAGGGAATGGTAAACCACAACTGGCTGGAGAGCTTACTGGTTTAGGTATCTGGCTGCAGAGCCAAAGGCTGGAAGTTTAATCCCCCACTCTGCCTCCTGCGAATACAGCCAGCCTAGGTGGCCTTGGGCAAGCTGCACAGTCCCAGCCGCCGCACCCCCCCCCCCCCCAAGAATGGGATGGTAAACTACTTCTGCGTATTCTCTGTCTAGAAAACCCTGACAATTATTATCACTATTTGCAGGCTGCAGTTTTTGTAGTAGTTACTTTCAGAATCATCATGAATGATGATTCTGAACCCATCACATATTTTTAAAAAGAGAAGACCGTGGCTACTCTCTGTTTGATGACTCCTGATTTCAAAAGCCGGTAGAGGACAGACTAGTAAAGCGTAATAGAAGAGAAGATGCAGCAGCCGGACAAGTCTCATCAGCAGCACAATAATCCCATAGTAGGCAGCATCAAGAGCATGAAAATATGAACACACAAATGTGGTATCACAAATGGAAAGCCTGCCATTAATTGCTGAAACAATGTGGAGGGGGGGGGAGGTTAAGCTATCCTTTCAATACAATGGCCTTAATCCAAGTCCAGCAACCTGTGGTTGCTCTTAACATTTTTTTTTTTCAAAAAAGCAACCACAACAGCTTGTATACAGTCTTGATGCCATGTCAACCACAACCCCCAGCTCCCATGCATTTTTGCAGAGTTTGCTCAAGAGGAATCATCTACAGAGTGCATCCTGTGAGGCCAGACTCATCCTGTTTCTGCCTGCCAACTTTTCACAAAATCCGAAATCTACCCCTTGAGGCTGCAACCTCATTTTCCTTTGTCCTATGGCTGCCTCAAATCTAGAGTCTAGCTTGATGGTGAGACCTGTCCCTAGAAATCTTTTAAGACACATCGTGGTAGGTCAGACCAGCGATCTACCCAATTCTGCATGTCCAGAGATAGCAAATTTCTCCTTTTTTTGGATCACAAGTCCCAGCAGCCTTGCTGCCCAGGGGATTTTGGGGGCTTGTAGTCCAAAGTATAACTTCTCCCAAGTTCTATATTATTTTTTGATAAGTCATAAGCCTCCTGGAGGTCTCCCAGTTATGAGATCCATGCCTGCTTTCTCGGCGCCCATCCTCTAGCAAGTCTGTTTGCAGTATTCCAGCAAACAATCTCCTGGCTTTTAAAAATATTGATTTGTAACCACCGAGACACCTCTCCTCCATCCCTTTCAGCTGATCAATTTTTAAAGCTATGTAGGCTTATGGCCACGATAACATTTGTGGGGAATAAGTTGTACGACTTGTTTAATCAGCACATTCGTGAACTCCTGCTTTTAGCCAATCTCTTTTGAGCTTCACAGAACTCTTCATCAGATGTGTGTGGGATGGACCAAACAGAGGTGACAAATGTCTGGAAATATATAGCTTTCTGTCCTTGTCTGTCCTGGATTGTCAGCTGATGGGATTTCAACCAAGTTTCTTCCCCTTGTTTTATTTGCCCTAGTCACCGCACCTTGTGAAAGCAAAACTTAATATTCCTCAAATGGAAACTGACTTGTAAATAACACTTGCCTTAACACAGGTGTAGTATTTGATAGTATCCTAGAACCCAACAGAGCTTGGAAAAGTTCCACTCTGGGACTTGGGGTCCCAGAATCCCCCATTCCCTAGTTGGTGATTCTTGGGGTTGCAGTCCAAAAGGCCGCTTTACCGCGTGGGGGATGGTGGGCTTTGTAGTCCAAAAGGGGACCTTTTTTTCCCCCTTGATCCGGCTTCAGGACAGAACTGGGAGGGGGGAACCAAGCAGGAATAAATTTAGGAAAGGGGAAAGATGTCTGGAAGCCCAAACAGAGAAGCGGCTGCCCGGAGGATCCCCTTACCTGGCAGTGCCCGAACCAAGCCAGCTCGGTGTGCAAAACCATCAGGCCGATGCCAAGGATGGCCGCGGCCAGGGCCCATCCGGCCAACCTCCTCTCTTCTCCCAAAAGGAGCTTCCTGCCGCGAAGGCGGCGCAGGTTTTCGCCCGGTTCTCTCGGGATGGGCAGCACCATGGTCTCAGCCGGGTCCCCCTTGGTTTGCATCTCTTGGGCGCAGCCCGGGACGGGCGTGCGTTTGGGCCCCGGGGCGGGCAGGCAGGGAGAGAAGTCCCCCTGGGCTGCCTCCCATCTGTGCCTTTTCAACAGCCAGCAGGCAGCCAGGGCGAGCCGGGGATGATGGGGCGTGGGGTGGAGAGAGGAGAGAGGATCGGGAGGCACCTGCCGCGAAGGGCGCTCCGGAGGGAAGGGAAGAAGACTCCGTGAAGGAAAGGGGGGGGGGGGGGGAGAAAGAAAGAAAACTCAAAGAAAGAGGGACCAGTCGCGAGGGACCCGGTAAAAGGACTGAGAAGGAATGCAAACAGATAACCAAAGACAGGAAGTCGCAACTGAATAGGAAATAAAAGTGGCAGAGAGAAAGTGGGGAAAGCGGAGGGAGCGAAAAAAGAGGCGAGAGGGAGCGCACAGGCGCGCACGGGAAGCCACGACGGGGCGACCCGGTCCGGAGGGGGGGGGGGGGAAGCCAGGAGCTCGCCGGCTGGCCGGAGGAAGTCTGCCGCAAGCAGCCAGCGGGGAGGGCCGGTCTCTCTCCGTCTGTGTGCTTCGTCACGGGGGCAGGCGAAGGAGGGCAGGGCAGGGCAGGGCGTGGGTCCCCCCCCCCGAAGAGGGCTGGCCGGGCTGGGCATAGAGGGAAGGCGAGGAGAAGGGAGGAGGGACAGACCCACCATCCAGAAGGGAGAAGTTGATAAAGATGTCCCCCCCCAGCCCCCCCCCCCACACTCCTCTTTCTTTCGAAAGGAGAGGGTGCCGGGGCTCGAACCCGCGTGAGCAGCCTCGCCTCTCCCTCTGAAGCGCGCATGGAAAGGCTGCGCAGGGCCGGAGGGAGAACGCGCTCCGTTTCTGTTCCGAGCGTCCCGGAGAGTTCGTTTCGGAGCGGAGGCCCTGCTAAGGACGGGGCTGCCGCTTCCAGGTGCAAGAGGCCGCGCGCAAGCGAGAAACGAGAGTGCCTCTGCGTTCCTGCAGAGAGCCGCTCTTGATTAGAGTCTCTTGTTCCCTACTGGCCCAGGGGGCACTTGGAGGGGCCCTCTCGCAGGGTGCAAAGAAGTCTTTTTGAGCTGGACTTGGGGGTCCTTTGCCCCCCCCAGATGCTGTTGGATTACAACTCCCATTATCCCCCCCCACCGGCTTTACTGGCTAGGCCTAATGGGAGTTGCAGTCCAGCATAGTCGAGCAAGACCGTGCCTTCCGGATAACTGGTGGAGAGGCAGCGATCCAAACCATGCCCGCTGTGGGGACGCATCCTGCGCAACGGAATAGAGGCGGTTGCTCCCGCCTGGGGCAGAATAAACTCTGCCTCAGAGCGATTCCCCCCCTCCCGTTTGGTGTCTATGAATCACCGGGCCGGATGCGGAGTCGATTGAGCAGGGACTCATCCAGAGGGAAAACAGGCAGCCTGGAGAAAGTCCCATCATGTCCACCGATCGCTGTCTTCCCTTCTCCTACACCTGGTTGCAATTCATTCGTTTTATTTACACTCAACTTTTCTCCTGGGAAAAGGTGGGGGGGGGGGGGAAATCCCCCACTGAAATAAATCTATTCGTTTTTAATCTTTAATCATCCTCATCATGTGCATCAAGTCCATTTTGATTTAGGGCGACCCTTTCAGGGTTTTCCAGGTAGAGTCCTCAGAAGTGTTTTACCCTTCTCTTCCTCTGGGGGCGCCCTGGGACTGTGCAGCTTGCCCAAGGCTACACAGGCTGGCTCTGCTCCCAGGAGGCCCAGTGGGGAATCGAACTCCTAACTTCTGGCTTCGCAACCAGATACCGAACCACTGAGCTATCCAGCCAAGCTAGTCTTTAAAATGCCCCATACAGTACTTCCTTTTTTTTGGTCTCGTTTTGGTTATCACTCCATCATGCATGCATCTGTATTGTGCAAGGGTAGAAAGCAGGCCGCTCTCCAGATGTTCTTGCACTCCCGACTCCCATCAGCCCCAGCCAGCAAGACCCACGACCCAGCAGAATGGGGCATGTCATCCAACAGCACCTCTGGAGTGATGGTCGCTTGACAGTCTGCACGCCTAAGATATTGTTAGCTTTACATTCCCCAGCCTGGGTCCCTATGGATATTTTGAACTACATCTCCCATCATCACTGACCACTGGCGGGGCTAATGGGAGTTGATGGCCAACACATCCCAAAGCACCCAGGTCCCCCTTTTTTTTTTACCGGCATCAAAAATAATGGAGCTCATCCCTACATCTTTTGGCAGCTGGTTTTATCTATCAATTATGCACCAAACGGACAAGTGCTTTCTATAGACTGCTTGCAGTTTCCTGCCAATTAGTTTTGTGGGATGACTCCAGGCTGTTGTACTATCTTAAGAGAGGGAGATTAAGAGCTACCACTTTTACAAAGACCGAGCAAAAGGGGCCAGCTGGACCCTAAAAGCAAAACCCAGACTCTTATTATGGGAAATATTGTACAGGGTGGGAAGGAGAGGCCAAAAGAGCTGGGAGAAAAGATGGCTTTTTATTTTCTCTCCTCTCCTGCGGGGCTCCTATGCCTTATAACATCCAAACAGCAGCCAGAAATCCAACTGGTAAAGCAGTCACCACTCCTTTCTCTGTACTTGGGAAAAACTTCACCTGTTGAATTAGTCTTTTTTGGCAACTCTGAAGAAGGAGGACTTTCCTCTTTCCTATACCTGTTATTTGAAGACGAGCAATTAGCCAAAGGTTTGAGACCTTTTAGAAGGTCAGCATGTCCTTCCTTTGGTGGCTGATTTCCGCCAATTAGGGTGTAGTCAGTTTTGGGTCGTTTCAGCTCTGATTATGTCTTTTCATGTAATTTATTATTATTATTGTTTTTAAACATATCATCATGACTTCCCCTGAACGGGAGAGGGGACAGGATTGTGGCGTGGGGCCAGCCCCGAATGGTTTGCTACTTGAAGCAGAACACTCAGTTCCCCCAACTTCCACCGCTAGAGCCAGAAGACCTAACCCGGTTTCCTCCATCTTACGTTTCTACTTAGATATTTCACGCTACCACCCAAAACAGGTTGCAACCTTCTGCTGTATCAACAATGCCATGATCGCTGGTGGAGACAGCTCCCTCACTAAGTTTTCTTGATAGGATCTCTGCCTGTAGAATTCCTCTACAAAATAAATCATCTCATTATTCCTTTATTTACTACATAGACTTTTATTTCCCCCTCGAAATAAGACTCTGTTCAACAGGTGAAGCTTCCAAGAGTGAAGCTGCCTGTTGACTTTAACCCTGTCCTGCTGCAGCTGCTCAAGGAAAACACAGAGGAATCTCATGTCTGGGATCACGGAATTTATGGGCGTCATCAGAAAACTCAGGGGAATTTTGTTGTTTTTATGTGCCACAACAGTAACTGACAATGCACGTGAACTCTATGAATTAAGGACCTCCCACAATTCCTACTGTTAACATCACTGTTCAAGTCTTGCAAACTAAAATCTGTGGTTTTCTTTACTGAGTTGAGCCATTCCTTGTTTAGTTTTCCTCATTCCTTCCTGCCTTCCCTATTTCGTAGCATTGTCTTTTCCAGTGAGTCTTCTCTTCTCCGAATAAATCTAAATATATGAAAGCCTTAGTTTAGTCATTTTTGCTTCCAGAGAGAGCTCAAGTTTGATTTGCTGTAGAACCCACTTATTTGTCTCTCTGGCGTAACCATAAAACTCTCCTCTAGTACCACATTTTGAATGGATCAAGTTTCTGCCCCCATCACCTTTTTTTCACTGTTCCAGTTTTCAATTTCACTGTTCCAATCTTTTCAACCATTAGGGGTCCATCCAGAATGACCCTCCTCATTTCTACAAAGGGAGAAGAACCCCTTTCGGTACCACTCTATGTGTTTTCTTTTGTGAATAGTGGTGTAAGTGAGCAATGCCTTATAGTGTCAAGATGCCAGATAGTTTTAATCAGGCAAGATTTTGATGTGTTCTGCCATCCTGCTCAGATGTCCTTTTCCCCCTCACAATATTCTGAGGAATAATACAATGAGAGTTGCTTGATCCTGAAGGAGCTATTAAGAGCCATTGGCTTTAAAAAAGACCTGCTTCCTGGTAGAAGTGAAAGCTGACGAAACTGATTTGTTGCCCACAGCGACAGATCTGCATTTCTGAATTCACTTTAAGAATGTGTCTAGTGCTGTGAGGAGAGCCCACGTGTCAACATGTACCACTACAGCCTGGTTAGGTGACAACAACGGCTCCCAGTGAGACCACCACATGGCCAATAGCTGAAAGTCCCACGTCTTTTATATCACATGATCCAACATGGCTTCCCAGTCGAAATATGACTTCCAGGGAGATTTGAAAGCCTCTAGTTTTGAGCAGAAATTTAAAAAAAGAGGCAACCACGCTTCTGGAGCACTCACTGCTGAGCATAGGAGCAGGAGAAACAGTTGTGGGTGGAGTGGCATTAAAAGCACTTGACTGAAATCCCCACAACCGCGTGGCAGTGAGTGAGTCAGTTAAGTCTGTGGTAAATTTCGCCTTGGGCTATTGGGTTATTAATAATAACCATTCATACAAGGCTTGGGAAGTGTGTGTGAAGCTTTGCCAGACTCTTGATGACAGCTGTCTGAGCTGAATCATTTGTATTACCCCGTTTTCACAAGCAGGGAGGCACAGAACGAGTGAACCAACCAATCTGAACTCAGTTCTCCCCCGAATCATTTCAACACGTTTTCAACGGTCTGCTAACAGAGATTGGTTCTTCCCCACTGTTCCTTAACCATTCTCTCCCATGTGGTCAGAGGGAGGTCAAAAATGGTTGTGTGAGCATGTGTTGGGGGGGGGGGGGGAAAGGGTTCAAAACTGTGTACTAATTTTAGTGTCTGGATAAATTTACTACCCTGCTGGTTAAATTTGGGTCACCTGAAGTGAGTCTATGCAGGGAGAGGATGCAAAAATGGGCTGAAGGGCTGGATCATATGTGTGATGTGTTGCAGAGTTTTGGATTTCTGGTAAACATTCCTCGTGCTACTGTCGAAGGACAGAGATCCACAGAGGAGAAGAGCGACATGTTCCCCAGGTAGTCCACCCTTTTATCATTAACTGGCACTTATGGTCTCAATAACTCACTCTCAGACATCTGTACAAGAAAGAATAAAAATGTTTTATTACTTTCAGTTGAGAACAAACAACAAACACAAACCAACCCAACAGACTAAAGTAAGGACAAAAGAACACTCAACAGAGTAAAAACTCCAATACGATGACCATATCCGTTCAATACTGTCCTGTGTTTCCTCAGTTCTAGCTTTCCATATCAGTTCTAGCCTGTTCTGTGTTTCCTCCTGTCTGGTGAAGACCAGTTGAAATTATATAAGCACTTGTCATGCCATCCCACCTGTAAGTACCAACAGCAGAAGACCCTAACCTTACCCCATTGCCAGTGATGAACAAAGAGATGATTGTTTTCACCCTATAAAGGTTGGTACCGTGAGTCAAATCTGCTGTTGCCCTGGCTTAGTCACACCTCTAAAAGGAGTAAATCAGTTTAATTAGTTCAGAGTAGTTCGACTTGGTATCTATGAATGTGACTTCTGTAGGGTCAGCCCTGCCATTAGGCAGAGTGAGGAAACTGCCTCAGGTGGCCTACGCCAAGGTCAGGAGCGGCAACTCTGCTCAACGGTTCCTCTCAATTCTCCTAGCCATCTCCCTCTCTTGGGGGGCAGAGGATATAGCATTCCTTGCACCCCAAAAACTAGGCTGCTTCCAGTGGGGTAGAGGACTCTGCTTCACTGCCAGCAATGTAAAACATCATGAGTCAACCGTGGACAATTGTCACCATAAACTTTCTGTTATTACTACTTCCTGTTTCAATCTGTCAGACCTTCTGCTCCACCTTGTTGGTCACTGTTGCTGCTGTTACCCTTCTTTCAAGGACCAAGCCTGCTAGAGAAAGGGACAGAATTGACTATGCAGTCACAGATAGAGTGGCCACGTGCTCTTACTTTACAGAGTACAGTCCTCTGTTTAAGGCCACTCTAGACTCCATGCCCAACCCATTTCAAAACCAATTTTAGAGAATGAAGACCTGAATCCAGCTGATATTCTTTGCAAGAGGAGGCCCATTGAATCAATGGTCTCTATCTTTGCCTCTTCACTGTTCGAGCAGCAAACTTTAATCCTATTTTAACCCCAGAGCTTCAAGACTTAAACAGACCTTTCAGAATAATTGGTATGTGAGACCTATTATTTGGGGATGCAGCTGTCATGAGAGATGCTTATGAAGCATTTATTTATTTGTATTCCTGCTCTGAGCTGGGGGCTGGACTCGATGGTCTTATAGGCCCCTTCCAACTTCATGATTCTATTATTTGTTTATTTATTACATTTATATACCGCCCATCTAGTGGCAAACCACTACTCTGGGTGGTTAATAACAAACTGAACACACACACACCAACCACAAAAAACACAAATAACAGAGACCAACAAGTAGGCTTTGAACCTACAGCCCTTTCAGAAGCAGAAATCCAGGAGATATGAGTATCTGTGGCTCGGATTTGAATACAGGCCCTGCTGGGCAGAAAATGCAGACATGCTCCACGAGAAGAGTCTGCAGCTAAGGGAAATGCGTATGATGTGAGCAGGTCTTTTTCTCTAGGAATATCATCACAGTCTGAAGGCAAATGCTACCTAGCAATATACTGCGTGTGTCTGGAAGTCCAGGTTGGCTCCATGAACCAGAGAGGAGAGCCTCCACTGAGAATGAGCTAAACCGAAACCTGGACGAAGCAAAGTTCAGATCAAAACCATGGAGTTTTTCTTCAAGGACAAAATGTGATGGATATCAAAGGAACCTAACATGAAGGAGAGGGAGAAAATCACAGTACATTTCACCAGATCCTTGGCCGCTACCAGGTTCCACCTGAATTGAAATTGACAAGGAAGTGTCTGCTTCAGGCGCTTCAAAAGAAGCCAAAGATATTCTGATTTAAGATTAACAACTGTTGATAGATTGATGCAGGTCGAGGGAAGTGTTGTTCAATCTCACCTACGGGCTACATTCTGAGGTACCATCTTTTTAGGCTCTGATAAATGATTCCCCAAGGGGAACACGTAGAGAAGAACATACACCAGAAATGAAGATCTAGCTGCACAACCACAGATCTTTGCTGGGAAATCCACATGAATCTTAGCACTTGTGATGAAATCTATAAGCAAACCTAGCCCCACCTGTTGAACTGAGACCTGCACCCTACACGTTCAGCGCCGCCGTTGGCTGCCCATAGTTACCTGCAGCACTCCATCAGAACCAAAGCCCCTTTTTGCTATAACTAGCCGTCACCACCAAAGAATTACTGCTAACCCTCTTTCCCCCTCTTCCGGCCCCACCCAACCATCCCAACTTGGGGTGTTGGCTTGGGTCTGACTCAGTGTGTTTGATGCCACGAAGGTGAGTCATCAGCCAAAGATACTGCAGGATCTGGAGATTTTCACTGGAACAGTCCCATTAAAAGCAAGATTGGGGACCTGGCTCTTCAGTAGGGGAGGTTCTTTTCCTGCTGGCTTCCAGGGATCAGAAGTGGTTTAAAAATGAGAGAGCAGAGCAAAATCGGCACAGAGGCTGTGCGGTGGCAGGGGAAGGCACCATATGCATCTGGTTAGAATTTCCCCTCATTTCAGCAGGTCCTCTACGAGGCCCTTATCCAGTCAGCTGCTCCATCCCAGGAGAAACTGCATTTTGACATCTGATAATGGGGTGCATTTTGGAGGTCACTCATTCATAGAATCACCATGAGTTGGAACCATCTGGATGGCAGATAACAACAACTATGGCTTGTATACCAAATGGCTTCGTATATATGCTTGTAGAAGGCATCAACGAGCAAAGGGGCCTTCTTTCCTCCCTGGCTGGCTGTCCGACTTTCCAGTTCTCGGGTGCTCCTCCTTAATTTTGGAATTCTTTGATAAGCCAATGCCCTCTTTAACAGTCGCTTGCTGTAAGGCCTTCCTGATTAGACAGGTGCTTGCTTTATAAGTAATCTATTTTATCTACAGCACGTCTTTCTTTTACAACCTGATTCATGTTTAGGAATGTTGTATTTTTATATCTTGCATTGCTTTTTGACCAATGGAGAATGGGAAGTCCCATTGTATGCAGAAGGCATATGGAACAGTCACACTGGATTAAACGGAAGGCCCATGTGATTGACCCGTTGCAGATTGGGAGCTGGACAGCAAAGAGCCATTGGCTAATCTACCCTCTTGCCTCAGGTTCTTGAGAGGGTAAAGGAGAAAAGGAAAAAGCATGTGCCACTTCCCTCCCACTTCTGAAGGCAGCAGGAAAAGAGGAAAACTAAATACGAGATGGATTGATGCCCTAAAGGAAGCCACAGCCTTGAGTTTTCAAAAACTGAGCAGGGCTGCTGAGGACTGGATGCTTTGGAGATCACGCATCTGTGGGGTCACCCTAAATCAGAGCCGACTTGACAGCATGTCACAACAAACCTGAGGATCCGTTGGAAAAAAGGCAAAATGTAAATATGTAAATGTAAATACACGTAGTAAATAAACAAAAGAAATGAGCAATATCTACACAGCATCCCTCTCCTCAAAGGCACACAAAGCGTCATAACTTTGAAAATCTTAGCAGTATTTAATGATAGACTAACATGAAATAAAACCAGCCACCCCATAAAAGAGAGTAATAAAAGCCACAGATTATAAACCTTCCAGAAACCAGCATTAAAGCAAGGGAAAGACCCATCCGAAGGAAAGCAATAAACTATTACTTGGGAACCTCCAAAAATGTGTCTCCTTGACCACCGAGTGACTCTCCCAGCCAGCTACGAAATGCAAAGCCTTCATTGCATAAGATCACCCTGTGAGTCTCCTTTTGCCCTCAACAGCTGCTTATGAGAGAGGGGAGAAGTGAGGATGATTCATTGAAGGCCATTATGAGACAGAAGCTACTATTTTTGTGAAGGGCGGAAGCCATAGGAAGTTGGAGCTTTGGCTGGGTCTGGAAAGTCTGAGAAGACTTAAGTGCTTGAAAGGAAAAGGGGGTGGGGGTGGGAGAGGATGGTCCCAGAATTGGGACAGATTTGACTTGGAGCAGCTGACCCAGTGCTGCTACAACCTGAATATACTGGACTGTGGATTAGCACCAGATGCAAGGAAATGCTGGATTAGATCCCTATGTTGTTGTTGCTGTTATTGTTATGTGCCGTCAAGTTGCCTCCAATGTACAGCGACACTATGACTGAGCAATCTCCAAAATGTCCTGTCCTCAACTGCCTTGCTTAGCTCTTATAAACTCAAGCGTCTGGCTTCCTTTAGAGAGTCGGTCCATCTCATATTTGGCCTTCCTCTTTTCCTGCTGCTTCCCACCTTTCCCAGCATTATTGTTATTTTCCAGAGAATCCTGCCTTCTCATTATGTGTTCAAAGTAGGACAGCCTCAGTTTCAACATGGTTGCCTCCAGAGATAGTTCAGGCTTGATTTGATTTAGGACCCACTTGTTTGTCTTTCTAGCAGTCCAGCATGTCCTCAAAAACTCTCCTCCAGCACCACATTTCAATCAAATCAATTTTTTCCCCTGCTAGCTATCTTTACTGTCCAGCTTTCACACCCATGCATGGTGATCGGAGATACAAGAGTGTGGATACTCTTGGTCTCGGTCTCCAGGGACACATCTTTAAACTTGATGGTCTTTTCTAATTCTTTAATTGCCAAACTTACCACGACGTAAAGTGGGGCAGCCATTTCAGGTGGTCAGACTCACGCATCATTCAAGGCTATTGAGAGATCGGTTGTCATCCTCCATGACGACTTATGGAAAACAATCTGTGGGTATGAATTTGGTCATCTAGTCTGACCCCCTCCTAGCGCAAGAAACCATAGCTGATCCATCTGTGCCAGATGGCCATCCAACTTCTGTTCAAACATCTCTCATAAAGGGGAGTCTTTCCTCTCCAAGGGGAGCCATCGGAAGCTTTGAATATCAGGAATTTCTTCTCAAAGGACAGTCAGAGAAAAGAAAAACAATCTTGTTTTTCTTATCAGAGTTGTGAAAAAGAAGGAACCTTGAGAAGTAGAGTGGTTCTCGTCCCTAAATGATAGGCTACAATTGCTTAGATTCCTTATTTGGCATAACTATTGGAGGAGCACTATCTCCATCACGTCTGACCACCTTAGGCTGAGGGCCTTTGTCCAGAAGTACACTGTAGGGACATGGTGGTGCTGCGGGTTAAACCGCAGAAGCCTCTGTGCTGCAAGGTCAGAAGACCAGCAGTCATCAGATCGAATCCACGCGACGGAGTGAGCTCCCGTCGCTCGTCCCAGCTCCTGCCCACCTAGCAGTTCGAAAGCATGCAAATGCGAGTAGATAAATAGGTACCACCGCGGTGGGAAGGTAACGGCGTTCCGTGTCTAGTCGCGCTGGCCACGTGACCACGGAGACTGTCTTCGGACAAACGCTGGCTCTATGGCTTGGAAACGGGGATGAGCACCGCGCCCTAGAGTTGGACACGACTGGACTAAATGTCAAGGGGAACCTTTACCTTTACCTACACTGTACCCAGGCACAAGGAATCAAGGAGTGACACAGTAAACTCATTGTAGATGGACACAGCCTCCAACGTCCATCCCCTACAGCTTCTTCCTCCCTCCCACCCTCAGAGGAGGAAGGGTTGAACATCCTCCCGCAGCCTCAGCGAGTGGTCCTGTTCAGGATCTGTATATAACCTTGTAAATAGATGAGTTAACTTACAATGCCTCTGTGCAAGACGGAGGAACAATCTCTGAACCCAATGGCCAAATCTGATGCAAAAAGGGGAAATAAAAAGGAAAGACCTGGCTTTGTAAGATAGACCGAGTGTCTCTCAATGCAAGATCTTCATGAATTCTTCCAGGCTTCTTCACAAGCTATTTTCTTGCACTCATTGAACTTGTTGTTTTGTTGAGAGAGTTTGAGTTTTGAACTGCAGTGAGATTTCTTGGTTCTCAGTAAGATTGCCGACGGATCCAGCAGAAACGGTCCCATCGGCTCCTTCGCTTATAGCAGCAGTCTGGTCTCCAGCATAGGAGAACCTCTACACGGAGAAGTATCTGGAAATATATGTAGCTAAATCACCAGCAAATGTCTGGGGCCCAGTTTAAACTTAGCTACTAGGATGAGAGAAAGCACCTTACGCATGGAGGGAATTCTGGAGTATTCTGTGATCCTATAAGGGTCCTGGGCATATTGAGAGGTTCCAGCAGGGTTAGGATCCGTGTTGTGGTTTGTGAGCTTCTCCAGGCCCAGCTGGTTCAGACAGTTTCCCTTCCTCTATCCTGCACTCCATGAACTCCGGACATGAAGGCTGCAACGAAACAGGATTTATTATAAAAGAGGAGGGACTAATATGCAACAACTCACTTTCCTTCCACCCAGATCCCTTCACTGGGGTAGGATCAACAGGTACAATCAGGGGTCCCTCAGTTCTTCTCACTGAGGGATAAAAATAGTCTCTTCTAGCCTCCGTTCTCCTCACTGAAGTTGAAGGAGATGTTGGAACAGAGACTCCTGGTCCAAACAAGCTTGTGGGCAGTCCCACCGAAAGGCAGTGGTGTTGAGAGTCTCTTTGGGATGGTCCCAGGATGGTCTTCTCCTCCCAGCACTGGCACTCTTGTTGATGCTTTCTCCGTCACGGCTGGAGTTGAGAGGTGGTGGGTTCCCCAGGCTTTTGGCTGGCTTGCTGTTTCCTTTGAGTTTCAACTTTTTTGCCTCCATGGTCAAGCTTGATTTGAACTAGGACCCATTTGTTTGTCTTTCTGTCAGTCTAGGGTATGTGCAAAGCTCTCCTCCAGCACCGCATTTCAAATGAATCAATATTTTTTTTCCTGTCGGCTTTCTTCACTGTCCAGCTTTCACACCCATATATGTTGATCAGGAATACAAGAGTGTGGATGATCTTGGTCTTGGTCTCCAGTGACACATCCTTTCACTTGATTATCTGCTCTAATTGAGGAGCATTACATAGAGCAATTAAGGGATGTGGTGGCGCTGCGGGTGCGAGGTTGGAAGACCAGCCATCATAAGATTGAATCCACGCGACGGAGTGAGCTCCCGTCGCTTGTCCCAGCTCCTGCCAACCTAGCAGTTCAAAAGTATGTAAATGTGAGTAGATAAATAGGTACCACCACGGTGGGAAGGTCACGGCGTTCCGTGTCTAGTTGCGCTGGCCACGTGACCACGGAAACTGTCTATGGACAAACGCTGGCTCTATGGCTTGGAGACGGGGATGAGCCCTAGAGTCGGACACGACTGGACCAAATGTCAAGGGGAACCTTTACCTTTACATAGAGCAAATTTAACTTGGTCAAAGGCCTCCTACTCTTTGGTCCTCAACGTTTTTTGCCTTGGGATCTTTTTGTGAGTAAGATCAGTAAAGGGAACCACCGGCGTGGAGAATCCTGTGATGAACTGTCGAGAATATTCTGCCAATCCTAGGAATTGTACCTGTCGTTTTGTCTGAGGGCATGGCCAGGTGGAGATCTTAGTGATGTTGTCATCCACCAGTATCACCAGACTGCTCACTACCGAGAATACCAAGTATTGCACCTGGGGCTGAGCCACCTTACATTTGCTGAGTTTGACTGTCCAACCAGCCTTTCACAGCTCTTTCAGAAGTACTGTAATGAGTCAAAATTGTTTTTCCCAACAGATGCTGAAAATTGTCATATTGTCTATGTACCCCGATGCAAAATCTTGTACAGGACGCTGTCCATTAGCCTCTGAAAGGTGGCTGTAACCCAAGGTAACCCAAAGGGTGTGTGAGTGAACTGAAACAACCTTTTGATCATTGGGAAAGTTGGGGGTTTTCTTCCCCCCTTTATTCTGCTTCCTCCGTAAAATTTGGCAATTCCCCTTGCTGAGGTCTAAGGAAGTGAGAAGTTTCAATTCCCCCAGCTTCTCTAGCAGTTCATCTATCCTGGGCATGGGGTAAGCATCAAATTTCAACACATTTAGCCTGTGGAAATCAATACAAAAATTGACACTACCATCTGGTTGGGGACAATGACTGTTGACTTCTCCAAGGGTTATGGGACGATTCTAGAACTCCTAAGCTCAACATGCTATTTCCTTCTTCCTCAATAACCCTTTTTAGTTGTCGGGGCTACCCCTATCCCAGGATCCTGACTGCCTGCCCCAGTTTGGCTTCTCTCAGATGTTCTTTTATTTGGGTTCTGCCCAGCTTTGTACAGAAGCCGTCTTTGTACTTGTCTTCTTACTTTCCTCAACTGCGCTTCTTGAGCCTCACTAAGGAGGGGTTCAAAGGGTGAAATTCATTTACCGTTCACTACCACCAAGGCCTCAAACCCTAGGCTGCGTTCCTCTATGCCCCAAACAAGGATTCCCTATCCTGCCATTTTAAAAATAGATTAACATGCAACATTTGCAACGGGCTCCTTCCGTTGGGCATCCTTGTCTCGTAATCTACCAGACCTGCCCTCCGCACCACTTCACAGGGACCCTGTCACGGAGCAAACAATTTTTTGGTGGCCAAAGGTAACAGCAAAAGGACATGCTGGCCTGCGGTGAAGACCCTAAGTTTCACTTTATTGCCATACCTCCAGTTCTGTAGGTCTTGCAAATAACATGAGATTTGCTTTGCCAATTCTGATGCAGTGCGCAAATCGTCTCGCATCTCCATAACCTGTTGGAGTAGAGGTCGGACACTCTGAGTCCCTTCCTCCCTCCTTTCTCGAATTAGATCCACTAGTCCTTGAGGACTACTGTACGGGTGTGAAAGCTGGACAGGAAAGAAAGCTGGCAGGGAAAAAAATGGTTCCTTTGACATGTGGTGCTGGAGGAGAGCTTTGTGGATACCATGGATTGCCAGAAAGAGGAACAAGTGGTTCCTAGATCAAATCGGGTAATACAGGTAATTTGGGTAATTCAGGCAATCCATGGTCATCCCAAACTTTGGAACGCCCTCCCTATAGAGATCCGCCTGGCTCCAACACGTTTGGCTTTTTGGCACCAGGTAAAGATCTTTCTGTTTAGCCAGCATTTTAATTAAATAGTATCCTTTAGCTGGCCATATGAGCAGCAGGATTTATTAATGATAAATTGACTGTTTTAATATAGGGTATTATTATAATAGTGCCTATTTTTAATGGTTTTAATGTTTTTCTAAAGTTTTAAGATTGTTGTACGTCGCTCAGAGACCATTGGTAATGGCGCGGCTAAAAAAATCTTGTAAATAAATAAAAAAAATATTTATTTCAGTAGGTGTAACTTCTATGACAAGCTATGCCTCCTGAGGGAGTCCCACAGCTGCAAACCTAGGGAGAGGGTGATATTTCGGTCTCCAGATATTTTTTCTTTGTAGGCGGCTATTCCCATGACACAGACCATTGGTTGTGTTAGCTGATGTGACTAGAGTTTGAATTAACAGGCAGCTGTAGGTAACCTCTCCACTCATTATTAAAAGTTGCAAGAGGCTTTGCCATCTGACTCTTTGGCTTGACTCCACCAGTCTCAGTGGGCACCAGTCCCCACGGCATCTGGGCATTTAATGTCTTATTTTTATGCTGGAAAAATTAAGAAGAAGGAAAAAGAGAAAAAGGCAAAATGTTGTAGCACTTTGAAGGGTAACAAACTTATTTCAGTGTGAGTTTTTGTGGACTGAAACCCAGTTCTTCAGGCTGAAATCCACTTTTTCAAACAAAAACTCACACTGAAATAAGGCTGTAAGTCTTTAAAGTGCTACTATGTTTTACCTTTTTTCTCTTTTCCTTTTTATAATTTTGCCAATATGCTGAAACAGGTTAATATGGCTGCTTCTTGGGAAATTGGTTTTAAGTGAGTTCCTTTTACTACCTGTCTCTCATTAATAGATGTTGGCATTGTAAGAAATAAATGAGAGAGAGAGAGACTGAGAGAGAGAGAGAGAGAGAGTGCAAACTGAAATGTTTTGCTTAAATACTTTTATTTGTTAGTCACTTGTATAACTGAATATACATTTCAGTAATTACCTGTATCTCTCAAATTGATCCAGAGAAACTTGACTGAAGTCTATCTATCTATAATCTAAACCAAATCCCGTATGAATACACAGTGGAAGTGAAGAACAGATTTAAGGAACTAGATTTGGTGGACAGAGTGCCTGAAGAACTATGGATGGAAGCTCGTAACATTGTACAGGAGGCAGCAACAAAAACCATCCCAAAGAAAAGGAAATGCAAGAAAGCAAAGTGGCTGTCCAACGAGGCCTTACAAATAGCAGAGAAGAGAAGGGAAACAAAATGCAAGGGAGATAGGGAAAGTTACAGAAAATGGAATGCAGACTTCCAAAGAATAGCAAGGAGAGACAAGAGGGCCTTCTTAAATGAACAGTGCAAAGATATAGAGGAAAATAATAGAAAGGGAAAAACCAGAGATCTGTTCAGGAAAATTGGAGATATTAAAGGAACATTTTGTGCAAAGATGGACATGATAAAGGACAAGAATGGTAGGGACCTAACAGAAGCAGAAGACATCAAGAAGAGGTAGCAAGAATACACAGAGGAATTATACCAGAAAGATTTGGATGCCCCGGACAACCCAGATAGTGTGCCTGCTGACCTTGAGCCAGACATCTTGGAGAGTGAAGTCAAATGGGCCTTAGAAAGCATGGCTAACAACAAGGCCAGTGGAGGTGATGGCATTCCAGTTGAACTATTTAAAATCTTAAAAGATGACGCTGTTAAGGTGCTACACTCAATATGGCAGCAAGTTTGGAAAACTCAGCAGTGGCCAGAGGATTGGGAAAGATCAGTCTACATCCCAATCCCAAAGAAGGGCAGTGCCAAAGAATGCTCCAACTACCGTACAATTGCACTCATTTCACACGCTAGCAAGTCCTTAAAGAAATGGGAGTCCCTGACCACCTTATCTATCTCCTGGTAAATCTATATGTGGGACAGGAAGCAACAGTTAGAACTGGATATGGAACAACTGATTGGTTCAAAATTGGGAAAGGAGTATGACAAGGCTGTATATTGTCCCCCTGCTTATTTAACTTATATGCAGAATACATCATGCGAAAGGCTGGACTGGAGGAATCCCAAACCAGAATTAAGATTGCCGGAAGAAATATCAACAACCTTAGATATGTAGATGATACCACTCTGATGGCAGAAACTGAGGAGGAATTAAAGAACCTCTTAATGAGGGTGAAAGAGGAGAGCACAAAAAATGGTCTGAAGCTCAACATCAAAAAAATGAAGATCATGGCCACTGGCCCCATCACCTCCTGACAAATAGAAGGGGAAGATATGGAGGCAGTGACAGATTTTACTTTCTTGGGCTCCATGATCACTGCAGATGGTGACAGCAGCCACGAAATTAAAAGACGCCTGCTTCTTGGGAGGAAAGCGATGACAAACCTAGACAGCATCTTAAAAAGCAGAGACATCACCTTGCTGACAAAGGTCCACATAGTCAAAGCTATGGTTTTTCCAGTAGCGATGTATGGAAGAGAGAGCTGGACCATAAAGAAGGCTGACCACCGAAGAATTGATGCTTTTGAATTGTGGTGCTGGAGGAGACTCTTGAGAGTCCCCTGGACTGCAAGGAGAACAAACCTATCCATTCTAAAGGAAATAAACCCTGAGTGCTCACTGGAAGGACAGATCCTGAAGCTGAGGCTCCAATACTTTGGCCATCTCATGAGAAGAGAAGACTCCCTGGAAAAGTCCCTGATGTTGGGAAAGTGTGAAGGCAAGAGGAGAAGGGGACGACAGAGGATGAGATGGTTGGACAGTGTCATCGAAGCGACCAACATGACTTTGACCCAACTCCGGGAGGCAGTGGAAGACAGGAGGGCCTGGCGTGCTCTGGTCCATGGGGCCACAAAGAGTCAGACACGACTTAACGACTAAACAACAACAAAATCTATCTATCTATCTATCTATCTATCTATCTATCTATCTATCTATCTATCTATCTATCTATCTATCTATCTATCTATCTATCTATCTATCTATCTATCTATCTATCTATCTATCTATCTATCTATCTATCAGCAAAACAGATCCCATAAGTCATAGCTTTTTCTGCTTGGTGCTTCTGTGTCTTTAAAGGATGGTGTGACAGGCAGACCAGCTTCCCCCAGCAGGGATACATGGTGATGATTCACAAGTCTCTTGGTGGGAGCCTGGAGGTAAGACTCATTTTTTCAAAAGTTGGCAAAAACATTTTCTCTCACTTTGGCACTCAGAAATAAGAAAACAAATCTGTCACTAATCCCTTTAGAAGCTTTACCTCATTTGGCTAAACCGCAAATCGGGGACTCAATGTTAGGAATGTGGCCACTCAGCTTTGCACTTTGGATCCCGGGGCTGCCCAAGATACATCGCTGCCTGAGGAGGGATAGACATGGCGCCGCGACCCACCCACATGGGTCAGGGTGTCTCAGAGCCCAATGATTTTGGCTCACGAGGCAGAAAATATCTCAATTTCTCTTCCTCCTAAGTGAGCGATGGGGGCGAGAGAAATAACTAACAAATTAGGGAGAACTTGGCTGGCCTTTTATAACCCCCTGAAACTGCTGACTGAGGCAACTGCCTCATTCCGCCTAATGGCAAGGCCGCCCCCTCTCTGGTTCCCTTTGAGGGATTCTGCAACTCTTTCCAGGCTTACGTCCTCCCTGAGATCTTAGGGGAACTTTGCCATCAACCAGAAACTGGGTCTTCTCGGTAGTGGCCTCTTCGCTTTGGAACTCCCTCCTGGTGGCGGTGCAACGGGACTCCCTCCTTCTAAGCTTCAGGAAGCAAATCAAAACCCAGGCCTTTGAAAAACTTACTCCTTCTTCATTTTAATTTTTGAGCTTATTTTGTGTCAACTCTAGGTAAGGTAAAGGTTCCCCTTGACATTTAGTCCAGTCGTGTCCGACTCTAGGGGGCGGTGCTCATCCCCGTCTCCAAGCTGTAGAGCCAGCGTTTGTCCGAAGACAGTTTCCGTGCTCACGTGGCCAGTGCGACTAGACACGGAACGCCGTTACCTTCCCACCGTGGTGGTACCTATTTATCTACTCGCATTTCCATGCTTTCGAACTGCTAGGTTGGCAGGAGCTGGGACAAGCGATGGGAGCTCACTCCGTCGCGTGGATTCGATCTTACGACGGCTGGTCTTCCGACCTTGCAGCACAGAGGCTTCTGTGGTTTAACCCGCAGCGCCACCACGTCCCTTGTGTCAACTCTAGGGTGACCCTAAATTGTCTATTGCTTGATTCAGTTGTTGTTTTTAGCTCTGACATCTTGAGATTTAGTAATATTTCTTGGACAGGAGTGTTTTAGGGCCAGTCTTTGCTTTTCACGTGTTTATTATTTTAATTTCTGTCTTTATATTTATGCCACATTTTGTAGCCACCCAAAATGGTGACTTGCTGCTAGATGGGTGGGGTATAAAAATAGAATAATTTTTAAAAAATCTTTTCTTTTTTTCTTTGTCCGGTTTTTTCCCTTCTTTCCAGCATATGTTACTCCTCCTTCAGCTGCTGGCAGAAAGCACAGATTTCCTAATCTGAGAGAAATCCAGCAGCCTGTTTAATTAGATATACCTGAATGACTTTGTGCAAACTTTTAAAGCTACAGTTAGGAAACTGCGAAGCAGATAAGCATAGGGACTCTGCAGAGTGTGGGAAATTACCTTTAAAAAATATCCCCCTGGCTACTCATTAGAGTGTTTAAAATGTAATTTGTGGCTTGCCCTGATTCCTTTCAATTTTTTTTTTTAACTTCCTGTTACTTAAAATAAAATGTTTCGGCAGGTGGAGAACATAGAATTGATGAGTGCATTGAATAAAACTTGAAAAATTCCTATGCAAATACTTTTAAAAATGTCTTACGATGCCCTTTAAAAGAAACTTTAAGAAAACCTTAATCATAATTATCAGTAAACTAACTGCTCCATTTGGGACTTTCCTTTTGAAATGGAATTTCATTTCCCCAGTTTCTTATAAGAACTAATTAGGGATTGCTGTTATTTATAACCCATTGCTTCTAAGCTTCTGTGTAGAAATACTGTACTACAATTCAGAATATTACAAGACTCTGGGAATTTTAACTTAACTTTTCTGATTGTGAGGGTGAAGTTCGAAGAGACAGCATCCTAAAGCAACCAGAACCCATACTTTAATCCCCTCTAGTCAAGACTGTGGATACCCAGTGTGGTGCAGGGGGCACAGCGATGGACTAGGACTCTGGAGACCAGGGTTCAAATCCCCGCTCAGTCACGGAAACTCACTGGGGTGTGTGTGGAACTGGTAAAACCACTCCTTAAATATCTCACTTGTCTTGAAATCCCTATTAGGGTCACTGAAAGTCTGTTCTGACTTGATGACACAGAGCAACTGCAGCAAAAGTCAAGATTTTAGAGGACTGATAGCAGACGGTGGCTGTACTTTCACTGCCCATCCCATGGAAAAAATTAGGATTCAGAGGAAAATGCTGCTTTATTCTTAGGATGTCTCCCTACGTTTTTTGGGGGTGGTGGGACAGGTTTACTTTCCTAAGAAGGCCAGCAAGAGAAATCGCAACCCGATCCGTATCACGAAGGGAAGCAGGAAATAAGGTTAGTTTAGAGGGGAGACCAGTTTGAAAAGTTTGAGAAAGGCTTCTAAATCCAATTACACAACAACAGGATTAAGAAGGTTGCTCAATTCAGGAAGCCGTGAAAATCCGTTGAAGAATTTTAATAGCCAGGCTAAAAATCCTGATAGCTAAGATTGTTAAGTCCCTCCACCCAACAACAGGGCTCCTGTGTTTTTTGTTTTATCTTTTTTTTACCAGTATCCAGTTGATAAATATATTTAGCAGGTAAATCATGTTCCCACCACTTATCTCCATGCTAGGAAAAAACTAGAGTTTGCTTGTGTGTTTTGTTTCCTTGCTTGTTTCTCTTGGGCAGCTGTTAAAAGCACAGGAGCCCTGCTAGAGAAAAGTTGGTTGCCAGACTTCTCCCACATGACAAACATTGGCACATATTTCTCTAGAAAAGCGACTGTGCATTATTTGGCAACCATGTACTCAGCTGAAATTCAGCTGGCAAAATCTTTGCTTTCTATGTGCTATTCAGAAAAACTTCACCTGTTGAACTTCTACTTGTCAGGCCTAAGAAACCTGGCCTACCTTATCCTTAACCCATTAATGCCTGTACATGAAAATGCTATTAAAAAGGCACAGCAGCAATGGCCGATTAAAATTTTTCTATGCTTTTAATTGTATTTACTGTATTATAATTTTACCCTCACTTTACTTTATGATTTTTTATTTTCACACCTATGTATTAATGTTGCTATTTGCTTTTTTGTTACTCTGTTGTTTTTTGTTATTTGTTGTAAACTGCCCAGAGTGGCCTTGGCTGCCAGATGGGCGGTATATAAATCGAATAAATAATAATAAGAAGAAGAAAAAGGTGGCAACCATATAATCCCAGCTCACCTGTTTCTTTCAGTTACCAGCATACCATACATTCAATCCTGCCTGATTTTGAAAGTAACGGCCTGGTCATTATTTAGACAGGAGACCACATAAGATCTCCAGGTAGAGTTAGGGAATAAATAGATCATGCATCCAGCTTTCCAGTCTACTTGAACCACTGAGTGATCCAAACTAAATAACTCTTTAGGAGAGAAAGACGGCCACCTCCTGGAGTCTATTCACATTAAACTCCTCCTATTCTGTGGCTGCCCTCTTGATTTTGTTCATAGTGTCATTTCTTTTAATTGCTCAGAATAGTCACAAATATCCTGGGTCTGCAAATCGAGAGTGGCAGGTGGAATGTATGGGAAAACCCAGCCTTAAGACTCCTCCTGACCCAGATAGGTAAATGGTGCTCCCTAGTGGTCTCGAGCTGAATTGCAGCATAGTCCAGTTTCTAATTCAATTTTGGATAATTTACCCTGTCCTGCACTGTGGATGGTTTCCAGTATAGTACAGTGGACAGTGATGGACTAGGATTCTGAAGATCAGGGTTCAAATTCCCGCTTGAGCCATGAAAACTCACTGGGGGGGGGAGTGGAACTGGTAAAACCACTCCTTAAATATCTCACTTACCTTGATAACCTTCTTGGGGTTGCTATAAGTTGGTTCCGACTTGACAGCACATAACAACAAAGAGTGGACAGCTGTGAGTTAGGCATCTGGAGTTCCAATTCCCCACTGGGTCTGCTGGGAGAAGAGCCAGCCTGTGTAGCCTTGGGTCCCAGAAGAACGGACTGAGAAATTACTATTGAATACTCTATACCAGAAAAAGAGAGGTTACTTACCTGTAACCATAGTTCTTTGAGTGGTACTCTGTGAATCCACACGAATGGGTTTAACTGCGCCTGTGCAGGACTCTTCGGAATATTCTAGAGCTTAACTAAATGACCAATAAAACGTTTCCCCGTGGCACGCATGCTTCGCCCGTCCGCGGTACCTCAGTTCCCTTTTGCCGCTGCTGCAATCAGACTGCTTCTGACTACGGTTTCTTATCTGGCATATTTGACTTGGATTGACCTGACCTTCGATTATTGCTTTTTGACTCGGCTACTGTGATTATCGGCTACTGTGATTATCTGGCTTTGAACCTTGGACTGATTATCGTTTGTGATTTTGATTACGGATTGGACCTATATTTGAATCTTTCTCTTCTCGGCTTGATTTCTCGGTTTTGATCCAGGACTGCTATCATTAACGTTTCCTGTGAGTTTTTTCCCCTTTCCTTGATACCATCTATTTGGTTCCTGCCAAATTTTATGGCCTCTTCAGGCCCATTCAAACGCTGCGCGTCGTGTGCTAATAAAATCCCTTTTACGGACGGCCACGACCGCTATTTGTTCTGTTTGGGGGAAAGACACCAGCTCAATAGAAAACCTGTAAAGGTTGACTGTCACTTAGAATTGACTAGGCATGTTAATTGGCATGTATTTTATTTAACTGTGGGGGGAAATGAGATCCTTTTGCAAATGAATTGGATCTACTCTCGTGCAATATCGAACCAGCTATGCTAGGACCTCCCTCCCATTTTGAGTAGGCAGAAAAGCTTGGTAAGTTTTTCCTTTGAGTGATTGTGTACAGCAGAACCAGAATAGCTGTTCTATGTCCAGCTGTAGAGCTTGGCACCATCCTGTGCTTTTAACAACCTCGCTGGCAGAAATCCAACAGGTGATGCTTTTCCCACCATGGAGGAAAATGGGCTTTCTCCTGGGCTGCTCTTTGTCGTGCAAGCAGTTTAAAAGAACCCATGGGATGGTAGAATATAAGTTCGCATTTGTTGTTGTTGTTGATTAGTCGTTTAGTCGTGTCCGACTCCTCGTGACCCCATGGACCAGAGCACGCCAGGCCCTCCTGTCTTCCACTGCCTCCCAGAGTTTGGTCAGATTCATGTTGGTAGCTTCGGTGACACTGTCCATCCATCTCGTCCTCTGTCGTCCCCTTCTCCTCTTGCCTTCACACTTTCCCAACATCAGGGTCTTTTCCAGTTCGCATTTGGGGTGGGTTAATTCTACTGCTTTAACTCCCCCTCTCCCCAGCCAAAGTATCGAGTCATTCTGCAAGCACAGCAGGAAAAAAAAATCAGTATAGTAAATACTATTCCACAAAATATCTTCTAGAAGAGGCACAGCTCATCCAGATGTGTCTGCTTAAGGAACTGATAGCGTTTCAATTTCCAGAAGATGGCTATTGTCAAAACAGAGTACCATCATTTCTAAAATACGGGCCATGCTAATCAAAGTGAGGGGGGTACTTGATGGTATGGAATGACAATCCCCATCATACTTGACTATGGGCTATGCCACCTCAGGATGATGGGAGTTGTCTTTCCATGCTATCAGGAGGACCACACACTCTATCATCCCAGTTATAGATCACACCATCTCAGTCTACAATGGAACATTCACTTTGGCCAGTGGTTCCCAAGCTGTGCACTGTGGCACCCTGGGGCACCACCAAATCCGGCAAGGGGTGTCACGGAATCCTTGGAAGTCCTTCTGCAGGATCCAAGTATTAGTCGGGCCCAGCTTCCCCCTCCCTTCCACCCCTCACCTAAATTATTGTATTGAGGGAGCCACAGCCAGTGGCCATTAAGTCAAGGTTGCTGCAAGTTGAAAAGGTTTGGGAACCACTGACTTTGACCATCATTTTTCTGGCCAAAGATGGGAAAAGGGAGACAAGGCCATCTTTAATTAGCATCTCTCTACCACCCATGAAAGGGACGTGGTGGCGCTGCCGGTTAAACCGCAGAAGCCTCTGTGCTGCAGGGTCAGAAGACCAGCCGTCGTAAGATCGAATCCACGCGACGGAGTGAGCCCCCGTCGCTTGTCCCAGCTCCTGCCAACCTAGCAGTTCGAAAGAATGTAAAAATGCAAGTAGATAAATAGGTACCACCTCGGGGGGAAGGTCACGGCGTTCCGTGTCTAGTCGTGCTGGCCACGTGACCACGGAAACTGCCTTCAGACAAATGGTGGCTTGGAAATGGGGATGAGCACCGCGCCCTAGAGTCGGAGACGACTGGACTAAATGTCAAGGGGAACCTTTACCTTTACCCGCTCATGCCCTTCTGCTGGGTCAGTCAAGCTGCACAAGAGGATCTGGGCCAAATCTATAAACTGAGGGCAGCAGCATTCTTGGGAGACTTGTGCTAGAAAACCAAAAGTTAGGACCTCTCCCCCTTTTTTGCTTTAATGTACATGGAATTCAGAAGCATGGCAGACCCCAAAGAGAGAAGTAGCCCTGCCAGATTTCTGATCTCTCGCTTCCTGGATTTATGTATTGAGCACCTCTAAAGTTTGCTTCCTGCAGGCGTGACAGCGGAGATGCAATTCTGGCCTCAAATGGCCCGTCACAGCTGTTGCTGGGTAAAGCCCGGCTCCCGTCCTTCTCTTGGAGTCACTCTCATAATTCTTCCCTGCAGTCTGGGTCCCTCCAAACTCTGCCTATTTTAGAGATCTGAATCACTGAGTCTTTGCTTTGTCCCGGAACTCTTATCAGCCTATTTTGTTTTGTTCTGGATTTCAAACAAATGAACCTGCATCAGACCAATTTTATTTGAGATTCCAGATTTGGCCCCAATACTCTCGCCCAATACATGTGTGACTTTCTTCCTTCCCTTCCACCAAACCTGTAAGCATGTCAGGGCAGAGAATTCATTCCCGTTACAAAATAGTATCACTTCCTTCTCATGGAGCCATGCGATCAAAGCAACCTTTCTTTACCTGTTGCCCTGTAGATGTGATGAACTACATCGCTCACCATCTTCTCAAGCAGCATGGCTATGTGGTGGGGAAGATGGGAAGTGTAGTCCCAACAGAATTGGAGGGCAACAAGCTGAGGGACACAGATTTAAATGCTACAGATTCACCCAACCCAACACAGAACTCCATTCCACGGCCTGGATTATTTCAAAGAGGTATTACTTTTTATTAAGACTTTCATAGGAAAAAAGTTTTTTAAAAAGACAAAAATGCGTCGCATCAATGGTGCGTAAAAAACAAGCTGCAGATCAGATATTTACACAATGAAGTTCATTTACACATAAGTTAAAAAGTGCCCGCTTGTTATTTACAGGACATATTAATTAGCATTAAATAATAATACTTTGCCCAACTACAAGTATGTGCTCTAAATATCCTTCAAAAAATAATAATTAAACTCTTGCATACTCTTTATTACAACATCCCTTGAGGTAGGTAAGTATTATTTTTTGTCATCATGTGTTTTCCCAGAGTGCGCTGCACAAGCCTAAAAACCGATGTTGGAAGAAAACATTTCACATTCTAAACTTCTCTCAGCAGTCTCCTTCCTTGTTTTTGAAAAGCCTTCTGCCCCTCATGGTGGAAAAATAAAAAGTGGGGCGCAAACACCCCTACTGAAATCTCTCCTAAGCGAGGGGAAAGGGGCAAGGATAAAAGAGCAGCAGTGGCAGGACGTTGGCTCTAGTGCTTTTGAAGCTGCTCCACAATGAGCAGAACACAATGAGCACAATGAGCAGGCCTTGTTAAGCAAAAAAAGCAGAAGGTACAGGCGGTGGGGGGGGGGGGGGAGAGAAAATAGGATGCTATCTGTTGCATCTTGTGCATGAGATGCGAAAGTGCAATTAATTATCCAGAGGTCACAAGCACCTCCCACCCACCCCCACCTTTGGCAGCAGTATTTTCATTTCCTTCATTTTTCTAAGTGCAACATGCACAGAACTTTCAATATTATCCCAGTTTTCCAGCAAGCGATAAGTACCTAGAGAAAACTGAGAGACTGGGAAGACAAGGCCAGACTCTGGGTTCTCCCTCCACTAAATTACATTTTTCTTCTTCTAACAGCTGGAAAGACCTCCTCCCTCTGCAACCATCTCTCCTTCTCATGCTCTAACCAATAGACACGACTGCCCTGCTGGAGATGGAAAAAGCACCCAAGTCTCCTCTCCCAGCTTCCCTTCCTCGGTCCCACACAAGGCAACCCAGGCCTCCGGTTTTTTAAGTGCACAGTGAAGTGCTCAATAATATACAGTTGGAATGCTACAGTCATTTCAGCACCATAGAAACAGTCAGACCCTGACATTCCCTCACCAAAGAAAGATTAAGACACTAGCCCTCAGGAATTTCCCACCACCCATATAGTTTCCAAAAACCAACTATTTCCCCTAGAATATTGATGACTTCTTTGAAATTGCCAGAGATTGGGGAGGTTATTCTGTTTTGGACTGCAAGGATTTCTTGACCTTCTCCAACTAACACAAGCTAGTAGAGCATTCTGGGAGTTTCAGTCCAAAAAAGTAACTTTCCCAAGCTGTGGTAAGAGCCCCATGGTCAGGAAAGACAAAGCCTGACTCTTCCGAGTTACCCCTGCCCCACTTAAGGTCTGGGGCAAGGCCTAAGGGGCCAAAAATATTTGCCCAGCGTCCTTCTTTCTTAAGACTTGGAGGCCCGTTTCGTGAGGCGTTTGACCAGGTCCGGGTTGGGTTTCCTGGAGGCAGGCAGCTTCGAGGGGAGGTTGACGTAGTAGAGAGGAAGGGGCTGGTAGGCTGGGACGTAGGTGACCATGTTGTGTTGCCATGGAACCCACAGAGGAGACGGGACGTAGAAATACTGTGGAGTCTGGTAAGAGAGGGGGGAAAAGAAGAAGAGAGGGATTAGAGAAAAGATTCATTACCACCACCCTGATCTGGAACAATCTTCAAATTTGTGGTTTAATAAGACACTTGGAATGGCACAGTCTTGATGTACAAGGTGTCATGGTTGCTTCCTTGAGCATCAGCAAGGGTTTTGTCAAGAGCTAGGTAAGGAACAGTTTCCACCTGAAAGCCATGGAGATATCAAACCAGATACAGAACGCCGAGGTGGAACCTGCCAGCCAGTTCCTTGAAGATGCCTCTAAACTGGCAACCCCAGGGAGGAAGCTGTTCCCTTTACATTAGGGGGTCACACCACAAACTGCAGGCAACACACAAAGCGGGACAACGGCCAAGGAGGTGGGAGAGGGAATGGCTCTCAACCCAGAAGACCAGAGTAAGAATCTGAGAGGACTGTCCCTCTCCAGGAAGAATCCAGGGTCTCAGGTGAGTCAGTGGTCTGCTTGGAACTGTCCTTGGTCCTGAAACTCCAACCATGACTCGACTGGGTAAGCCAAGAAAGGGGGAAATCTTTTGGTCTAAGGGCTGAATTAATTTCATAAAGCGTTAGGGGGGCATGGCGTGGTGTATTCGCCCAGAGCAAATGTGTTTTTTGGGGAAGGGGGACCTGTTCATTTGCAGCAGATGTAGAGAACGGCCCATCTTTGAGGCTGGACAGGCAAATTTAAGAAGCTGCATATGAATCCTACTTTAGCTCCATTTAGAATTTAGTACAGTAGGATTGTGGGGTATCTGCGATAGGGGAACAGTTCCAACCCACCCTCCTTGGATGCTGAAAAATGCTTCAGTAATGAATGCTATACATAGCATGGTCTCAGACACCTTCTAGTGGCCATTTCTGGTAAATGCACTGTGGAAATACGTATACCTATTTCTAGAGTTTTTAAAATTTAATTTAATAAGTGCACCCACAGATACGGATCCTGTGGATAGGTGGGTCCTACTGTACACACATCTACTTGCTAAAAGAGTGAGCATCTAGCCTCCCTCCTTTGTTGTTTTATACAGTAGGACCAAGGTATCTATGGGGGATTAATTCCAAGACCACCCCCCCCCCCCCCCCCCGCAGATGCTAAAAAATGCCAGAAGTATTGAATGTTATACATTGCATGGTCTCTAACCCCCCTCTAGTGGCCAGTTCTGGTAAATACACTCTAGAAATACATTTCTGGGGTTTTTTATGTAGCATTTTCAGACAGCAGGTAAATGAAACCGCAGATAATGATCCCGTGGATAGGGGGGGTCCTACTGTACATGTGATGATGTAGGGGTTTGAAAAAGGAGGGTTCCATATGTGTGCTCTGAAAATGGGCAAGAACCCAGATTTTCCAGTTCTTGCGCAGGCCCTCTTCAGGCTCACTCAAAAGAATGGAAGACAAAACAGGGCAGGGCTAGACATTCCATCTAAGCATGGAAAACGGGCATCCCATGCTTCCTCAAACAAATTCAAATTCCAGGACTCCCTTCTCTTTCTCTTTACCTGTTCAGTATTGCTTCTCCCGGGTCGACTTCTGTGCAGTGCCTGGATTTTCTCCAAACGCTTAGCCCGCCCTTCGTCTTCGGAAGAGCACTCTGAGGGAGTTGGAGACTCTGAATGGTAATCGGACGTCTCCAGCTCTGGAGACGATTTGCCACTCCTGTATTCCTCGCTCACTTTGAAAGGGTGGCTGTTCTCACCAAGCCTGCGGGGTGAGAGGGAGAGAAGATACTGGTCAGACTCAGGTGAGCCAATCTCCTAGAGACAGCATGGATGCTTGTTTCACAACAGGTAGCCCGTGTCCTTACCTGCATGAGACTTCGCCAGGGTCAATCCATAGAGTGAACTCTCGAGGTAAGGATAACTCTGCATAATCTACACCCGCATCCTGGCAAGCTTGCATGAGAGAACTGTCCACAGGATCTGTCCTGTTTATTCTTATACACCTGGCAAGAAGGGGAGCAGATGCAGAAACATTAGATATGGAGCATGGAATCATCATCATCATCATAGAACTGCAGAGCTGGAAGGGGCCCTCTGGATCATCAAGTCCAGCCCCTGTCAAGGAATCACAGTGGGGAATCGAACTCCCAGCCTCTGGCTCCATAGCCAGATGCCTAAACCACTGAGCTGTCTGGGCACACCATGACCTCTAATGTACAGACACAACACTTTAGTGTTATTCCGAGACATTTACCCCATTTCCCTTTAAACGGGTGCCCTCCAAGATGTGTTTGACTACAGTTCCCATTATCTTGTGTCAGTAGACCGAAAACCCCTGCAGGGCAGGCTAATTCCTGCCTCATGCTTATGTAGAGTGCATAAATTGTGTTCTGGTAGAAATAACGGGAAGGCTCAAACAATGGTTGGCTCACATGTACAGCAAAACCAATGATTATACAGTGGTACCTTGCAAGACGAACACCTCGCACCACGAAAAACTCGCAAAATGAAAGCGTTTTGCGATGTCCTAGGTGCTTCGCAAGACGGTTTTTTCCTATGGCCGTGCTTCGCAAGACGATTTTTTTTGTCTTGCAGTGATGCTCGCAAGACGGAAAAAATGGCATTCGTCTTGCGAGGTGTTTCATAGGAATGCATTGAAGGCAATTTCAATGCATTCCTATGGGAAACCGCGCTTCGCAAGACGATCGTTTTCACAATACGAAGGGACTCGCGGAACGAATTGTTTTCGTCTTGCGAGGCACCACTGTACCTGGTTTGTTTCTCTCCCGTAAGTCAAAGTTTCAGTCTAACAACAATCCAGAGCTGAAACGTTGACTACGGTACTCATTTCTAGTAATCTCAGTTTATTGCTATGTGCAAATACAGCCAGTATGTGCACAGGACTGTCTTCTGTCTATCCAAACAAATCTATTACCAATTTGTCCAGTAAAAGGCATGTCTTGCTTAGCATTAAACCAGTAGCCCATTACTGCCAAATAAAGCTGGAAGTGCACGCCACTAAAGGTCCGGTAAGATCCACTCCACTGAACCGAATCAAAACTGCAGGAGTAAGTCAGTTCTCAAGACAGAAGGCTGGCCCAAGCACCGCTGGACCCCCTAGGGAACATGTGAACTGTAGTCCTGGAGGGAGACTCATTCCTACCTCTAAATCAACTGACCCCCCCACAAATACTTGACCACACCTCCTCTGAAGTGCCGGGCTTACCTATACGCCTGTCCTTTAACAGGCTTCTCTGGATACCAGTGGCCCGTAAAGAGCTCGCACAAGACATTGGAGAGACAGTCGCCGAAGCGCTCCACCTGCTCCTTGCTGAGTCGGACATTGTTCTTTACAATGCTCAAGATGAACCGGACTCCCATTTCCACATCTTCCTTCATTGTGTTGGTTGCCATTTGTGCGTTCTGCAAGGGAAACAGGAAGCTCATTTAAGCGTCGCAGGGCATCAGCAAAGCAGACCAGGCTAAGAGGGTCTGAAAAAACTGCAGATTATATTTGGCACTCTGTCAAAAGAAAACTGGCTCCATTCCCGACGTGCTTGCCACCGCCTCCGCCCAGGCTGGGCTGCAGGTAAAAAAAGTTTTCTCCCTTTCCCACAAGGAAGCGCTTTGTTCTGGGACTGTGACACAGCGCATGAAGGAGTGATTCCAGCAAATGATAGCGAACTGACTCACCGAGTTTGGGGGAAGTGAGATTGCAGGACTGTTGCATCAGGAACCGAGCAGTTGGGTCACAACAATGGCCTGATGCACACATACACACCCATGTCACAACCTACCAGACCAAAAACAGCCAGACCTCATGGCTGCAGAATCAGGAGGAACCCAGAGGCCATCCATACCAACCCTCTCTACCCTCGGTTCAGCTCAAGCTGAAACGTACAAGGCTGAGCTACGATGACACTAAGCACCAAGATCAATATTTCAGGGCTACACCTAGTGTTGTCTGGAGGATCACACAAAGAGGCCAACACTCCTTCAGTTGTACCCCACTGTCTTCACAGTCCTGCTGATCTACCCGACTGGATGGAAGTGCCGGGGGGCTGCCCAGATGGCTACAGCATGCTTATCACCACAAACAGGGTTTCTGTCTAAAGACATGATGTCAGAGGTAGCCAACCATATTGATGTTGCTTTTTCCTCTCAGCAAGAGTGCATCTGCATTATAGACTTAATAGCAATTCTGTACCACTTTAAGGGGCTCACCAGCCTAAGAGGGGAATTGCCACAGGTTTAAGAAGTTAGCACAGGACCTTACTGTGAAACCTAGATTTTGACCTGTGCTTATTTGGAGGATAAAAGAAGGGCTCTCTGATCAGCTGTCCTTTGCATACAATCCCCTGAGCACTTGCTCAAAAATAAAAGAAATGACCTAAATGACCTCCAATGACCAGACATTTGCATATAGCAGACTAAGGAAAGCTGCCTGCAGGGCAAACAGGTGACTCACATAAGTAAGCCAGGCTGCATTGAGCAAGAGCACTGAACAAGCTGTATCCTGCTCTGTAGTCAGAGATCAGTCAGGGCCAAAACAAAAGTTTAGCAAAAAGGCATTTTGAGAGGAGGAGGGAAGCTTGTGTATTTACAATCTTATCAATTAACATAATGGCTCTTAAGGAGAACAATTCCTGATGCCCCAGGGAAAGGGGGTTAGGGAAAGGACAGAAGTGAAGAGGGTCACTTTTTCTTCAGAGAATGAGGAAGCTTTCTGACTCTACTCCACCCAGTGCTTCTAAGAACACCCTGAAATTACTTACTTTCAAGACTAAGCAATTAAGAGCTGAATTATTGAGCAGGAAGTTCATGGAAGTCCAGAATGCCCACTTCCCAGCTCCCCTGAATTTTAACTACTCATGCCCCCTTCAGCCTTGTTAAGAAGAGCGTGGAAATGTTTCATAGAACTACAACTCCCATGGCTCTGGCCACAATGGCTGGGAGGGTTTGGGAGCTGTAGTTCTTAATATGGATGAATATTTCTAAGCACATATCACAAAAAGCGTGGGAGAAACAGTCTCCCCGATCCATCTTTCCAGAACCCCAGTAAACCAATCGTGATAGGAATCCAAACTTTAAGCTCCGAACTTAGCTACTCTTACAGATGACGCCAACCACCTTGAACCTAGAGGCCCTCCAGATGTGTTCAGGGATGGGGATTTCCAGCGTGTCTAGGCCAGAACATCTGGAGGCCACCGAGATCAGCGTGGCTTTGTTGGACCAGGAGATGATGGGCCACCCGCGTTCAAGTACAAACATCTCCGGTTGACTTTGGGCTTCTCTCTCTTCCCTGTCAGTCTATCCCACCTCACAGGGCGGTTAGGCCATGTGGATTTGATTTAAATCAAATTAATGTAAATTACAATTTAAATCACTGCAGGGTGGATTAAAAAAAATCAATATTTTTTAAAAATTAAATATTGATTTTTTTAAGAAAATTAAATCAGATTGGTTTTGGATTCAAATCATTTTTTTAAATCCACCCTGCAGTGATTTAAATCAATTTGATTTTAATCAAATCCACCCTGCTGATAGGAGGATTAATGGGGGGGAGGCAATATTCCACGGGACTCAAAGGAGGAATGATGGCGTGTTCGAGGTAACCAATAAGACCCACCCTCTCCCTCAAACGGGTGCCCATTGGGGTCCTACTCACTGAGAGCTGCTCTCCTGACCTACTCCCAAGGTACACCATAGACAAAATGAAAAAGGTCTGTACGTTCACATGGTGTTCTATGAAAAAGCACTGCCTCCTGCTCTCCCCCCTCCCCTCGTCCCATGGACTGGCCAGCCCAGTTTCCTGGAACAGCTTATCTGCAAAGTTCTGGTTGTTGCGGGACATGGAAGCACACACTGAACCAGTTGTAAACGTTGCAACATGGCAATAAAGGAGGCAGAGGGACCAAAACAAAGGGAGAAAGGGGTGTGTGTGTGTGCCCGAGCACGTTCCCAGGTGCTTCTTTGCATCAGCCTGGGCATGCTGCCAGGACACACACGGCTGTTTGTACACACCGGCCATGAACTTTCACACCAGACAGGCTGAGCCACACCAAGAGTTTTCCAGCTGTTCTTGCACAAACAGTTTGTTCAAGTTACTGGAACTCCAGAGACAGGATCAAATGTGTTATTGTTGTGATCTGCCCTGACCCCACCCCATTCTCCTACACCTCATGGTTGTTTGTTTCCTACACAACACGTGTGCTGAAGCAGACTAAAGGCCTCTTGGTCTGGTGTGCCACCCAGAGGACTCGGAATAGCACACAGCAGGCTTGGGTTCAAATCCCCTCTTGAGCACGGCGCTCATGAGGTGATCTGGAGCCTGTCACATTCCCTCATCCACCTCACAGGGTTGATGTGAGGATCAGGTGGTGAGGGAAAGAAGTATGTATGCAACTTGAGCTGCCTGGAGAAAAGACAAACTATAAATGCAACAAAGAAGTAAAATAAAAATAGTCCACCCTTCTAAAATATTCAGAACGACACACCTCAGAATATATCACTGCATCAACAACTGATGATCATCACACCACCACTGTGTTTGTCATGCTGGAAGCCTGCAGACAGGAGGCAGGAGTGGGAAAACTTTGGGCTCATTTATTTATTTAGAAAGATATATACTCCAGTATGTATGATTACAATATCAAAAACTGTAACAAAACTGGAAGGAGGGGAAAAAAAAAAGAAACAGCAAACCAACACCACCTAGTAGTCCAACTCTTAGGCAGGCAGTCCCTGAGAAAAAAGCCTGCCGGAAGAGAAAAGTCTTTGCCCGCTGTGGAAGGACAGCACAGAGGAGGCCAGTCTGACTTCTTGTGGGAGGGAGTTCCATAGTTTAGGAGCACCAGCAGCTTCTCTTCCGTACTTAACAAATGCACCTACGAGAGCGGTAGGACAGGGAGAAAAACTTCCCCAGTGATTTTAAATCTGGGATTTCATGGGATCTGCTTCCTAACTTTTTATTAAAATCCCAAACTCTAGCACAAGGGACCAGGCATGAAACAGTGGACACAAACAGGGAATCTCTACATTTCAGGTCCCAGCCTTGAGTCCCCAGAGGTTTGTTCTTGGACTGAAACTCCCAGAAATTCTGGCCAGCACAGATAGTGGTGAAGGCTTCTGAGAGTTTTAGTCCACGAACCTCTGGGGAACCAAGGTTGGGAACCACTGCTCTAGACTTCTGACTTGACAGCTGCTGAATACGTAAAATTAATCATCATTTTGGTGCAGACCAGGGCTGTTTAGGTGCACCCTGGCAGATCCCGAAGCGCTCTCCAAGGCTGTGAATTCAGAGAAATGCCATCTGTGGCAGGTTTTCCACCCCAACCCATCTGTTTCTCAAATCATTAATAAGACTTGCTGGCTATCATTAGCTCACCCATCTCGTCTGCCTATAACCTTCAGCTGTCTCACAGGCATTGGTCATCCTCTCTCACAAGTCACAACAAATGACATCATCGAGGAAGGACAGCCAAAACATTTACACAAAAGCCAGATACTGGGAATTGTCATCATTCAAGAGCACAAAGGTATGACACAAAAGGTCTCATAAAGTACTTCAGAAGCCGGGATTTGGGGATAGGAAGGTAACCCCAAAGACCACCAGGACTGGAAATCAGACACTGCCAGCACCCTGAACCCTCCGATCTCCTTTAAAAAAAGAGGAAACTTTGCAATTTAGAAACCGATTCAAAATTCAGATTTTGAGTCTCATGATAAACACACATGATCATTCACTTCCAGAACTGACTTCAGCTCCACCCAGACCCCTGCTAAAAGTGCATTGGGAAATCTATCAGTTCGTATGATAGATTCACATTTTTTTCAGACCCTAATCGTCATCCAAATAGCTTTTGAAACAACAGGACCAAAACTGCCCAATTGGAGAAAAAACAGAATGTGTGTGTACATTGTTACCAGCATATCTGCTTGTATTATTTAAAATCTGTTTACCCCGCCTTTCTCCTTAAAAAGGACCCAAGGGGGCTTACATAGTTAAAAGACAATTATTTAAAGCTAAAAACAAGTTACGCCACCTCTCCTGTAACATACCATGGTTTTAGCCTTAAATATCATTGGAACAGCAGAGATTAATATATTTGCTATTCTTTTGGACTATAGTTCCCAGAATGTCTGTACTAACTAGGGGATGCTGGAACCTGTTGGTCCTAAGAAAGAAATTTTTCTAAGCTCAGAGGTATGGATCTGATCCATCATTATTCAATCACCTACTCTTCTCCAATCCAGCAGCCCCATTTGATAGGAAATATATAACATTTATTCCTTTCCAAAGAGAAAACTGTTGCGTCTGTTCCAGGATGCATAACAAACATCCAAATATTGTAACTCCTTAAAGACGACCCAATTTATTTCAGTGTGAAAGTTTGTAGATTACAAATTATGAGATACAAAATTACTAACCACAGGAAGAAGTGGATCGTGATCTGCAGAAGCTCACGGAGAAATAAATCTGTCAAGTCTTTAAGCATTGCTTTTTTTGTTTTCATCTGTCATACATCATCATCCTTGTCCATCAAGAACCATACACTCCATGCAGGATCAAGCCATGATTATTACTAATCATGTTTGCATCCTGACTTTCTGTGACTAGGGAGTGCTCAAAGTAGTTTTTAATCCCCATCAAACATAATGAAAACAGGTTTTTAAGAACTGCATAATCATTAAAATCAAATAAAACAAAATGCAACCATTCTTAAAAGTACAGGAACATCTACAAATAATTAAAATCATAATAAATGATAGGCTAATATAGTGTCCACACAGTAGCCAGCTAGACATCAATAAACCATTAACAAGTTTGAAGTTATGCAGATCTATCCTGACTGGCAGCCACCGGGAAGCTCTGGCCCATCCAACTTAGACCAAGTTGAGAAGTCCCATATGCTTGTTATTCTGCTGCCCAAATGGATATGTACTCCATTAATGATTCCCCAGCTGGCTGGAGAGCTCAGTGGTTTAGGTACCTGGCTCTGGAGCCAGGGGTTAGGAGTTCAAATTCCTAGTATGCCTCCTGGGAAAAGAGTCAGCCTGGGTAGCCTTGGGCAAGCTGCACAGTCCCAGGGCACCCCTGGCAGAAGAGAAGAGGAAACCACTTCTGAATATTCTGTACCTGGAAAACCCTGGAAAGGGTCACTGTAAGTCAGAATCAACTTGAAGGCACTTCATCATCATTATTAATGATTCCCCAGCACTTTCTTCTAGCGCCCTCCCCACAGACAAAGGCACAAAGTCAAGGAGCCCTACATGAAATTACTTCCCACTGATCTCACTTATATGAATTTCTGGGCAGCAGGGGTTTTCCCCCCTTACTGCTTCTGCTTTCTGCTCCTCTCAGTTCTCCACCAACTTTCCTGTTCTTCTCTATCTGTAGGTCATCTCTGTTTCACTCCCAGGAAACTCCCAGGCTCCCTGCCAAGCTAGTGGGAGGGAGCATCAGGAGGAAGCCATGTACCAACCTGAGCCCATGCACTTGGGCAGCAAGATATAAATCCATGGGAAGGAATCTAAAGCTCCTTCCTCTTGGCTGCAAAACAGAGTGGCCCTACATTGTTCAGGAAGGTGGTGCAGTGGTTAGAGCTAAGGCACGCAAAGCACAACCCTTCATAGGTCGCTGGACTGTAAGTACCATGGGTCATCATTGGCAAAAACAACCAATAGGGAAGAATGCTGGGAGTTGTAGTCCTACAAGATAGGGAGGGCTGCGATTTGAACACCCCAGGGTTACAGTTTTAGACAAGGACTTGGGGGACCTTCAGTTCTCCTGCCCACTAAGTCAGCAAAACTCGCTAAGTGACCATAGGCCAGTCTCTCTCTCTCTCTTGCACTGCCTGGCCTACCTCACAAGGCTGTTGTGAGCTCAGCAATGGAAAGGCAGGACATAAAGGTTAACAAAAAACACTTGTCAAGTATTCTAACCTAACTAATAATAATAATAATAAGAGGAGGGCGAAGCAACCTTCAAGATAAAGTCTGACTTATGGCAACCCTTTCCAGGGTTTTCCAGGTAGAGTACTCAGCAGTGGTCCGCCATTCCCTTCTCCAGAGGCTGCTCTGGGCTTGCACAGCTTCCCCAAGGCTACATAGGCTGAATCTTTTCAGATGCCCAACTACTCCCAACCTCTGGTTCTGCAGCCAGAGACCTAACCCACTGAGCTATCCAGCCTAACTCTGGACACCAAATAACCATAATTTTGCCTACAAGAACCACCTCCATCTTGTACAGATTAAAAAGGGAGGGGGGGGAGAGCATAACATGCAAGGAGGAGGGATGGGACATGTCAATTCTAAAACACCTGGAAGCCACTAGCTTAGAACCTAGTCTAAAGGTATCCAGGAGGAAGGTCTGATGGGAACATATTCATTCATTTATTTAATATCCCCCTTTTTTCTCAATATTGGTAGTGAAAGTGGATCACGAAACAGCTGAAGAACAGGCACAATGACAGGCCAAATGTTAACATATTATAGCATCTGTATTAAAGCTGTAATGTGTTAACGTCTGACGTGTCGTTGTGCCTGTTCTTCAGCTGTTTTGTGAGCTGCCTTCTGTACCAACACTGAGAAAAAAGGGGGATATTAAATAAATGAACAGACCTCTATCAAAGCAGCTGGCTGGGTAGCTCAGTTGTTTAGGGATCTGGATGTAGAGTCAGAAGTTGGAAGTTTGATTCCCAACCATGCTTCATGGGAGAAGAGCCAGCCTGGGTGGCCTTGGGCAAGTGGCACACAGTCCCAGGATAACCTCAGAAGAAGGGAATGGAAAGCCACTTCTGAGTATTCTTTATCTGGAAAACCCTGAAAAAGGGTCACCGCAAGTCAGATTTGACTTGATGGTACAAATTTTTTTTTCTTATTATTTTAAAGGACTATCATAGCAACCCCCCCAAACTACAAATAATTTAAAAGCACATCAGAGTGTGCGGGGGGGGGGGGAACCACCATAGTTTCTGCACCATGACTAAGGCCCAGTTTCTCACACCCAAGCACATGTTTGGGGCTCCCCACCTTTTTCCTGGGCTCCAGTTCCTTTCCACCTTTTCCGTGTTAACCCCCAAACACAGCAGCCAGATAAAGCAGTCCCTGACCCATGTTGTGTAGGTCTGTGTGCACATGCTGCCAAGTTGTGCCTGATATTATGGGGACCCTAATAGGGTTTTTAAGGCATGTGAGAGATTTAAAGAATGGTTTTACTATTGCTGCCTTCCAGTGAGTTTCCATGACCCAGTGTGGATTTGAACTCAGGTGTCAGGCATCCTAACCTGACACTCAATCCAAGTGCTTCCCAACCTTGGGTCTCCAGATGTTCTTGGACAAGAACTCCCAGAAATCCTGGCCAGCACAGCTAGTGGTGAAAGCTTCTGGGAGTTTAAGTCCAAGAACACCTGGGAAATGAAATCAATAATAACAACAACACATTAAAAAGCAGGGAGGCACAACAACCCATTAAAAACCCTTCTCAGACAGCCAGTCATTAAGAGCAAACGTGAAGTTCACCAGGGACCCCAACAGAGAATACGAAGGGAGGATCGAGAGGCTACCATCAATCAAGATAAAACAATCTGGAGATGTAAATCAGGAGGAAAGAGATGACTGTCACAGGCTTCAAGTTGCCAGATGAGTTTTAGGGTCCAGTGGGGAGAAAAACCAGCTCTCCCAAACCCCAACTTAATATGCCGACGGCCACACTGCAGCACCGAAGAGAGGTCTCTGAACAGAACCTCCAGGCACAGGGGCAGTACAGCTGCAAAACCGGGGCAGACAATGTGCTTTGTAAGCAGCACTCTGAAGCATCTTGCAGGCTAGGGGATTAGAAGAGGCTTGTTTACTCATTTGTTTTATATATAGGCTGTCTTTCTCCCAATAAGGGGAGACACAAGGCAGCTCACAATATTAAAGAAAATAGTATTACGAACATAAGTTAAACATTAAAATTAATTATAATTACCCACCGACTGCAAAAAACAAACAAAACTATGCACCAATTAAAACGTTGGAAACTATCTTAACTAATGAAAATGGCATTCAGAGACTCAAGAAAGCAAGACAGAAAAAACAAGTATGAAATTGGCAAGAAACCGGAGGCTGGCATAAACTGAGTGTCTTTATTCAATAATAATAATAATAATAAAGTTCCCAGAAGAGGTAAGGAAGGGCAGGGGGAGGGGGACAAAAGGGCCAGGCTTTGCCACCCTCTTTAGCCTCCTCCCCAGCGATTATCAGAAGACACCGGTTGCAAAATGCAAGTTACAGGACAGTTTCATCAGCCCCAAGGAAGTTGGCGGGGGGGGGGGGGGGGCGCAGAGAAGAGTAACAGCAAAGGAAGAGGAAATACAGAAGACAGCGGAGGAAGTAGGCAAAATGGGGTAGAAACAGCCATTATGGGATGGAGAGGGGGCGTGTGAACAGCCCAGCGGTGGGTGAGCGATTCCACGGGGGGCATCGGGACGCTGTTATTAAGAATCAGATCCATCACCCATCGTTTTTTCTGGCGGGTTCAATACTAGCTCCTTCCCGGATTTATCTTCCCAAGAACCCTGCGAGGGAGGGCAAACCGAGGGGCCGGCCCAAGAGCATCCCGTGAGCTTCACGGCTCCGTGGAAAGGACAACCTCCGTCGCCCCCATCTCGGCCCAGCACGCTAACCACTGGACCTCACCGCCACCACCACCCCCCAAAACCTTGAAGGTGAATTATTTGGCGCCAACAGGGTATCATCCAGCGAGGAAGCCCTGGGAACTCGGGAGGGTGGGGGCGTTTACTTCTGAGGACTTTTAACCCGGCTAACATGCCGCCCGAGGTGTTCCTCCGCTGCCCAACTCCATGGGTCTGAGTTCAGATTCGGCCACGGGGAAAGGGTCTGATGAACACCCAGGAAGGCGAAGAGAAATAAAGAACCAGGACAGAGTGAGTCCGGACGGCAGGAGTGGGTCGATGGGATGAAGGGACAAATGGTGGTGGGGGGGGGGGGGGAAGAGATGGAAATTTGGAAAAGGGGGAGACCCAGAGAAGGCACCTCTAAAGCAGAGCAATGGGGTAATAATGAGGCAGGGGTGGGAGAACAGCCCTAGAAATCCCCCCCAAAAGAGTAAGATTTTTCCCCCCCGGTCGTCTTGTACTCCCGTCCCGGATCCCAAATTTAAGCCCAATACATAAATAAATAAAATCTGCGCCATCCCGCTTCTTCCCAGCTCCTAATTCGGCTCACGGGGAGAAGGGAAGAAAGAGAGATCCAGAGCTCAGGAGTGGGGAATACTTTGGGGGAAGGAAAAAAAACACTTTTTCGGATCGGCAAACATCGGGCGAGTCGAAATGCCCCCCCCCCAAAAAAAACTCCCCATCTACGGGACCACTAAAGTCCGCTCCAAAATCACACCGAGCACATCACGAAAGCAGGAGGAAACTATTGAGAAGAAAAATCAGAAGGCTAAACTTAGAAGTGTGTTTGTGTGTGTGTGTGTTTGTGTGTGTTTGGTGGTGGGGGGAATCCTCTCCGCCTGCCCTTCGCCCCATCGCCCTGTCGGCAGCCTTACCTATGGCAGGCAACGTGGTCCTTTCCGCTCGCGTCGGTGCAGCCACGCGGCTCGCCGATACCCAGCAAAAGCGCTGCTTGCGCGTCTCTCTTCCGCTCGGCTGTGACTCATTCCAGGCGGGGCGGGGAGGGGGAGTCCTTAAAAAGGAGAGGCCACCCCCCCCCCCGGCGTCGATGACGTCACAGGCCATAATTGGATATCCTGGACGCGTGGGAACTTCCACGTTGATTGGCCGGCGTGCGCAAAGCGACGGCAGGAGGCGCTGGCTGGAAACCCCCCCCCCCCCGGGAAGCGGATTCCTCCTCGGGGTGCGCGGACGCTTTTCCTTGGTTTTGTCTGGCAATTTTTCCAAACAAGGTGGAGGGAAACGCAACGGGACCCAGGAGATCGGCCGTTTTTTAAGTTCATGTTTGCTTGATTTCGTGTATCCCACCTTTTGCTGATAGCCACAGACTCAAGTGGTGCTGGAGGAGGCTCTTGAGAGTCCCCTGGACTGCAAAGAGAACAAACCTATCCATTCTGAAGGAAATCAACCCTGAGTGCTCACTGGAAGGACAGATCCTGAAGCTGAGGCTCCAATACTTTGGCCATCTCGTGAGAAGAGAAATCTCCCTGGAAAAGACCCTGATGTTGGGAAAGTGTGAAGGCAAGAGGAGAAGGGGACAACAGAGGACGAGATGGTTGGACAGTGTCATCGAAGCTACCAAGATGAATTTGACCCAACTCCGGGAGGCAGTGGAAGACAGGAGGGCCTGGCGTGCTCTGGTCCATGGGGTCACAAAGAGTCGGACACGACTAAACAACAACAAAATGGACTCAAGGCCGCTTGCAAAAGGAGATGAAGAAAGAGGCGCATAAACTGCGATAACCATTTAAAAAAATCTCAATAAGATTTTTTTAAGAGAAACCAGACGTCTTGTGGCGCCTTTAAGACCAATTCATTTTTGTTTTTCGTAAGCTTGGGTGTGTCCAAGTACCCTTTCGATGAATGAAAAGGATTTATTTCTTAAATGAATGAAACATACTTATTTCTTTATTTGTGTATTTTAGGAAAAATCAAAACTAGACTGTCTTAAAAGTTCTAAAAGACCTCTGGCTTCTCTTTTTGCCTCGCACAGCTGCTGGCTAGATTACGTCAAACATTATGTTAAACATATTAAAACACCATAGTTAGGAAGAAAACCCTTGTGCTGAAAAATCAGTGATTTTTGAGGGACGGACAGCATCACTCAGATACACACAAAAGGCTGGAATTCTAGTGCACAGAAAGGATTTAGACATGTTATGGAAGCCTGGTCTACCTTATATATCGGTACTTAATACAATCATTTTTATGTCACCCATGGCAGAACATTCAGGGTCCAAACAGCATGATCTCAACTCTTTACTCATCCTGATTACCATCACTTCCTCTAGTGTCATACAACATCCTCGGATTCAGCTGTACATTTTGATTGCATATGGCTTTTTTTCTTTAGAAAGTGGCCATCACCATTCTAATTTTTATTGTGCAACTATGGCTCTACTATGATGTATTCAACAAAATTCCAAGGCAGAAATAATCTGCCCAAATGCTCCACGCTTCCATTTTGGATCTCTGATTGGTTTTCTTGGGCTGATTGCTTATCACTGACAGCCGTAAACTTGGTTTTCTTAAACATTCATTTTTAGATGGTGCTCATGACTTCTTCCATTGGGTTTATGGAGTAACCATCTGAATCAGTGCTTCCCGACTTTGGTTTCCCAGATATTCTTAGACTACAACTCCCAGAAATCTTATCCAGCATAGCTAGTGGTGAAGGCTTCTGGGAGTTTTAGTCCAAGAACACTGGGGGGGACCCAAAGTTGGGAACCACAAGTCTAAACCATCAGTCAGTACAGTTTTCCTCCACGCTGTCTTTTGGGGGGAAATGCAAGGGTTAAGGTTAGTGCTGCCCAAAGTGTTTGTTCACTGAGTGGGTAGGAAACAGTTTCCAGTAAATCCTACAAATACATTTATTGAAGCAGGAGGGAGCGACCCATAATCCTGCTCCAGATGCTGGTGGACTACAACCCCCCACTAGGCCCAGCCAGCACAGGCCGTGGTGAGGCACCATGGGAACTACGTCAAAGAAGTAGATTAGCAGTAGGGACAATATGCCCACCCTGGGTAAGTGAGAGTATAAAGTCTCTTGAATCTAGCAGAATTTCTATCTTCTGAATTATAGGTGGAAACAAAATAAAAATAAAAAGTAAAAATAAGACAAAAACGTGGTGGCACGTTAAAAATTAACTTTAAAATTTTTTTATGCGGGCTTTCATGAACAAGTCCACTTCAACTGACCGGATGGGCGGGATATAAATACAATAAATAAATAAATAAATTCATCAGACATAAGAGAAGGAGATACCTCTGAGGAAGTGGACTTGTCCACGAAAGCTCACATTAAAAAAATATAAAAGTTAGTCTTTAATGTGCCACCATGTTTCTGTCTTATTTTTACTTTTCATTTTGTTTTCACCTATAATGCTTGCACAGACTGACCTGGCTACCCCTTCTACAACTTTCTGTCTTCTATTTCCAGTGCCTTGATGTCCTTTTTTTTTTTTCTGTCAGAAGGAATTAGGTTGGATCTGGCTGGACCAGTCGGCTCTGTGACTTCAAGGCAATGATTCTAAAGACAAAGAACTTCAAAAGGCAGACCATAATATTTGAAGAGCCATTCATCAAGCTATGGAACTCTTATCGGTGGCTTGAATAGCTTATTTCCGAAGCATTCAAAGTCAACACATTTCTGGGGAAGCTTATTGTGTGATTCTCTTCTAGAACTTGGCTTTGTTAATGGGCAATGCTCACCTGATTATCACTTTAGGCCATTCCTGCATTCCAGCCTCTGCATTTCAATTACATCTCCATCCACCCACTCAGTTGTTGCATAGATCAAACCCTAGACCCAGTCTCTGTTTGCCTTGCTTTTCTTTCACTTGGATAAGGAACAGCAAAGTATTGTGGCATTTATTTGAGTATGATTTTTCGTGGCTTGTGTTTCACTGTCTTAGATGCCAACAGTACTGTGCGTAGGCCACAGGTTGAGAGATATTCAAAAACCCATGATTTGCTGCAGTCATTCCATACATGATCTTTCTTCATACATGATCATCCGCCCGGCCCTCTTATTTCCCAGTTCTCTCTGGGCTTTGCTGCTGGAGAGCTCAGTGTTTTGCATCTCTAGCTGCAGAGCCAGAGGTTGGGAGTTCAATTCCCCCAATGTGCCTCCTTGAGAGTGGCTGAACTTGATGGTTTTCCTTTCGGCTCTGCAGTTCTAAAATTATTAAGAACTGCTGGATACTTCAGTGGTTTAGGTATCTGGATGAGGAGCCAGAGGTTGGGAGTTCAATCAAAGGGACTGGATCCTGTGATCCAGTTCTAAGATCATCATCATCATCATCAATCATCATTATTTTCTTCAGAAATAACTAGGAAGAAAATGGATTTTACCAAGGAATATTACTTTATCACATGCTCTCCCGCTTGTATTGCAGAGTGCTGGAAGGCAGTTTCGTTTGAACAGTGTGGAACAGATAGCAAGCTACCTAAAATCTACCTTGAGATTGTTGTTGTTTTCTGGTGAATGTGCTCATCTGCAAATACTTTGTTTGCTGAGTTCAACTTTTGCTAGTGTGTTTATTTGTTTTAGAGTGACAAGCCTTTAAGTGTTCTTTAGGTGTATCTCTTAACACAAAGAGGGGCTGTCAGGTTGGAATGCATGGGCGGCAAACTTCCTACAGATGGCCCCAGGGAAAGAGTTGAGAGGCAGCTAGGGGTGTTGCCAACAGTTAACAGGGCGTGAATCTCTGAATGGGTGGGAAGGATTATTAGTGTTAACGAGATTAGGCTGTAAGGATCAGTAAACTACTTTAGATAATCTGGAAGTTGAGTCATGGCAACTGGACTTCTTTCTTATTAGTCCAGGGGTCTCCAAAATACAGCCCATGGTCCACATCCAGCCCGCCTTGCCTTTTTATCTGCCCCGGGCATAGGAAATGGAAGGAAAGGGGACCTAAGTGATCCCCCACCCTGCTGTCTTTGCAAAGACAGCAGGGGTTGTGGGTTGCTTGGGCCCCCCTTCCTTCCTTCAGCCCTCGAAAATGTGTAAAATATATGATGTGGCCGTCATACTGAAAAGCTTAGAGACCCCTGTATTAGACTGAAATGTTTCGCTACTCTTCCAAGTAGCTTCTTCAGTATTCAGTATCAGACCGAAGAAGCTACATGGATGATTAGCCAAATGTTTCAACCTAATAAGAAAGAAGTCCAGTTGCCATGACTCAACTTCTAGATAACCTCGCCTGGATGACTGAGAATCTTCACAGATACTAATCTAATATCTTCTTTAGATAATAGATTAGTATCCCCACCCCCCCACCCCCGCCCTCACATAGACCTGTTAGTCTGTTGCTGCAAAGTGTGTTATGGTAAAGCCTCTCCCAAGTTTTATTTGGCATAAACTTTAGGAAAATGGAGCCTACTTCAACAGAAGTACTACAGCTCCCATCATCCTCTGCCACTCCCGCCCCACCCCATGCACTAGTCTACAGCTCTGATCACCTCTACTCAACATGGTCCATCAGCATCCAGGCTGGGAAGGATGAAACTTTTTCTCAGCACACAGTTGGCGGCACCCCACAAGACAGGATTTGGGGAGAGACAGGGAGAGAAAGATCCCTTCCATATAGGTTAGGGAATTCAGCCGGTGAAGTTCCACCTTAAATTGCGTCCACATACCAGAGAAAAGAGGGCCATCTGCCGAATATTTGTCTACTGCAAGGCTGTTCAAGGGACACGAACTGTGCTGGAGAGCAAAGAGAAAGTAGGAAAGTATCAAGAGTAAAAAACGAGGGGAGAAATCAGTCAAACTAATGGATAATTAATTTTCGACCCATCAGTAATCTTCTGGCCCAACCTTCCTTGATTTATCGTCTTCTAGCTGGGTCAGACTACACATCCCATCATCCCTAGATAGATGGTCTGTTTATCAGGAAGGTTGGGGACAGCAAAAGTTGTCGTCCAGCCCCTCTGAAGGGTCTCAGAAGGCTGGAGGAGGCATTTTTGATCATTCTCACTCGGTTGAGTACACTCAGCTATACATTTTGATTGCATATGACTTTACTCGGTTTTGCCAACTTTTCACCCAGCAGGGCTCCTGTGCATTTATTAGCTGAAAGACAAACAGAAATATGTAGGTGCCATTTATCTAGCAAACTGCATATCTGCCTAGTTTCTCTCGTTGCTTCCTCCTGCCTGGAGCTTTCTCCCTAAATCAGAGTGTAGAAAAGTTAACTTTTTGGATACAACTTCCAAGATCCCCTAGCCAATGTACAGAGAACTCTGAGAACTATGGTCCAAAAAAGTAATTTTTCCAGAGCTGGCCCAAAACTGACACAAGACGTCCTTCTCTCCTTCTGTCTTCAGTCAGTCCTTTCAGGAAAAACCATTGCCTTATCCTAGGGACAGGAAAATCCTGGCCCTCCAGAATTTTTTGGACTACGGCTCCCATGATCCCTTCCCAGTGGCCACACTGGGTGAGGTTTCTGGAAGTTGAAATCCAAGCCATGTGGATTTCCTTTCCCTGCTGCCTTATTCCCTTAAGTAAAGAACAAGGATCCTGTGGAATCCATCTCCCATCATTTTTGGTCATTGGCAACCAGAGGTTGATGGGAATCGGAGTTGACCGACACATTTCCCACCCCAACGTCTTCGAGAGGAGAAATGGCTGGCTCGGGGATTCTCAAGTGTGTTCAAGGTAGGTAGAGCGGTGGAGACCTAGCAAGACATGCTTGGCAGCTTCCCAGCCTCTGCTTCTTGGAGGCAGCTGAATCATTCTTGGGCCATCTTGCTGAGTTTTTTCTCTCTCAAAGTCACCCATCCACAGCCACTCACAGCCACAACCAACATTCCAAAATAATTTCCAAAATATTTTGCGACCTCCCTCAAAAATCAAGATGGTGCCCTCAGCCACTTTCCATTCCATATACAGGTGACGTAAAAATAAATGTGCCACCAAGCCAATCCGGACTTATGATGACCCTTTTTAGGGTTTTCTAGGTAGAAAGTACTTGGCAGTGGTTTGCTATTCCCTTCTTCTGGAGGCACCCTGGGATTGTGCAGCTTGCCCAAGGCTAAATGGGCTGACTCTTCTGGGATGCCTAGTGGGGAACTGAACTCCCAACCTTTGGTTGCACAGCCAGAAACCTAACTCAATAGCTTGAAATATTTGCTTGCGGGGAAAAGATTTGCTTGCCTCCTCCAGCCTTCTGAGACCCTTCAGAGGGGCTGGACTACAAATCCAGGAATCCACTGGCCAGCATGACTTGTTCAAGGCCATGGATTCTGTGAGTTGCAATGCTCCTGTCCCCCAAAAGGTAACTTTTCCATGCTCTGGGCCAGATTGGCCTGTCTGTCTTATCCCAGCCCCAGTGGTGTGAAAATGAATTATCTGCTCAATGTACAGAGATCATTGTTTGCATTGAGGTTGTGTTGGTAGGCAGACAATAGTTACAGTGTAGACAAATTATAATCATTACAGCTGCCCAGGACTTTGAAACATAGCCTTTTTTTTGGACTACAAAATCCAGAAGCTGGAGGATTCTGGGATTTGGAGTCCCCTCCCAAAAAAAAAAAAGAATTGATTTTGACTGAAGTAGGAGCTTTACACTCTGAAAATATATGTTCTAGGTATCTCTAAGAGCTTTGGTCCTCCCCAATAATAATAATAATCTTAGAACTGCAGAGTTGGAAGGGACCCTATCAATCATGGAGTCCAGTCCCTGTCAGGGGGGCACAGTGGGGAATCGAACTCCCAACACAGCCAGATGCCAAAGCCACTGAGCTATCCAACAGAAAAGGGCAACCCTACACATGCCCATCAACTCCATATGAGAAGTGGTGGGAAGCTTGGCTCAGAGCTAGAAACACAATGCAACACTCATATCGAAGTTTTTATTTTTCTTCTTATTTTGCCATAGTGATGATACCAGCATCTTGGTGGAGGCAGAAGGGAGGAAATAAAGGCATGAGGAGTAAAATTCTGAGAAGTTCTTCCTAGTTCAGGATTTGATGCCTGTCGCCCATTGATAAATTGTCCTGGGGAGGAGGTGAAAGAAAACAACAGGAGAGTTGAATGAGAGAGCAATGGTGTGAATTGGTTGTGTTCTCAGCTATTCTATTCAGGGCAGATTAAGGTGAGAGGCCATACATTGTTTAACTGTTTGCTTAATTCAATCAAGGCTGCATTCATAGCTGATTTTCAGTTGGGAGCACACTCCTTGACCTCCATGGGGTTTTAACATCTGAAACAGCAAAAGCATTGGGCTGTTTTGGAAAGTTGATTAGATCAGATCACTTAATTAGTGGAGATGAAAGCATTATATCTTTAACAGAAAGGCAGTCCGCAAGTCAACTTTAGAAGGGACTGGGTTATAATGTGAGTTCCTTTAGGTTCCAGTTGTTAACAAGTAATTTGAGTAACTGGACAGTATTTTTTAAAAAGTTTTTAAAAATATTATTTGTGATACAACCACATGCAAAGAAGGCAGACAGCATCATCATTGCCTTATGTACAGATGTAAAAAAATGTTTACAGATCTTTTGAGGAAAGGTGGTACTAGCTCCAAGATAAATTGCAATGATTTATTTCAGTGTGATTGACTACCTTGATCAATGTTTGTTTCCAAAAAACACATGGGATGTTTAAAAACTTCTGATATATTCCATTGTCTAAGACTGAAAACAAACAAACAAAAACAAGCACAGCAATGACCAAAAATAAGGTTCTTGAGAATTTTTTTTTTTTGCACCTGCATGCTTCAATGTTGTTTTAACTGTTAACCGTCCCCAAATGTTCTTGAACTAAAGCTCCCAGAAGCTTTCACCATTAGCTGTGCTGGCCAGGATTTCTGGGAGTTGTAGTCCAAGAACATCTGGGAAGCTAAGATTGGGAACCACTATTTTAACAGGGGAAAAAATGCCTGATATATTAGATATTTTATTAACAAATCTGGAGGTGGAAGTGTCCTAGAAGAGAGAAAGCCCTCCAGATGTTGCTGGACTACAGTCCCCATTATCCTTGGCCATATGTCATGCTAATTGGGACTTATAGAACTGGAGTCCAACAGCCCAAAAAGGACTCCATGATCCCATGATTCTATGTTGCAGCTCCACCTCTTTGTAGATTGATTCAGCCATGGAAAGTTTGGTAGGAATAAGGGTTGTATTGCAAGTCTTCATGAGTAAGTTTCAAATAACTTTGCAGGAGGTAGATATTAAAATGGTATAGTCCAGTGGTTCCCAACCTTGGGTCCTCAGATGTTCTTGGAGGACAACCCCAAGAAATCCTGGCCAGCACAGTAAGTGGTGAAGGCTTCTGGGAGTTTTAGTCCAAGAACATCTGGAGACCCAAGGTTGGGAACCATTGTCAATTCCAGCTGGTCCCACAGTTGGTGTTGCTCTGAAGTTACAAGGAAGTGGGGATGGTGGTGAATGCAATCCTTCTCATATTCTCTTCCCTTTTTTTAAAAAAAAATCCTATGGGTCCCAGGTGGGTGGTTAAATCTCCTCTCACTTCAAAGCTAAGCATGATTGCAAGGGGAAGAAGCAAGAACTGGCAAAATCCAAAGGGACGTTCTTAAAACCATCCATTTAGGGGGGATTTAAAAAGCAAAAAAGTCTGTTTTCAAAACCATTCTCCAAAAAGCAGCCTACATGGCTCTCTTTCTGTCCTGTTTATCTCCATAAAAGCCTTGGGGCATTTGTTAAGCTGAGGATGGTTGGCGTAAGCTTCCCCAGTGACCTTCATGGCTTAAGAGGGAACATGAACCTGGATTTCCCAAATTACAGTCTAACTCTGTCCCGCTACGCTATGCTGGTCAGAAACTAGCAAAATTACTTTTCAGTCACAACTAATTTCAAGCCATTGTTATCCCAAAAAGTAGGATACCGTAGTCTAAAAAAGAACTCTGATAATAAGCCTTCCATCAATTTTTTATGAGTGCTCAGCCTCGAGATTCATGAATCAATAAAGCAGAACCTCTGAACATGTACAAAATGCTTCTGTCCTGAATACATTTCATCAGCCTTCTTCTCTTCTAAATCAGTAGTTCTCAACCTTGGGTCCCTTGGGATGTTCTTGGACTACACCTCCCAATAATCCTGGCCAGCACAGTTAGTGATGAAGACTTCTGGGAGTTTTAGTCCAAGAACATCTGGAGACCCAAGGTTGGGGAACCACTGATGCAAACTGAAGAAAGGTGGTGATTTAGACAGGGGTGACCTGAGTTCATATTCCTCACTCAGCCATATGGTTCACAGAGTGGACATAGTTCAGTTGCTATTTCTCAGAATAATTTGCCTTGCAAAAGAGGTGTTGTGAAGATGAAAAGGGGAGGAGAAAGGAGAGAGAACACGGACTTCCCAAATCCTGGTCAAGCAGTCTAACCACTGTACCACATGAGATTCACCCTTTGCGGGGAGAACAACCCAGTGGAAGTACTCACATTCCTACCATGGTGACCAACATGGAACTCAAGGCTATCCCAACCATAATCAGGATGACCTTCTTGTTGCTCAAAGCATTTGGCTCAGAGAGCATCTCTTGAAGGGTGGGCTTGCTCTTCTCAACCTCATCTGGTCCTGCCTGTGGTGGAGGATTCAGGATGGCTTTGAACATCTCCTGCAGCTCTTTCTCCAGCCCAAGCCTTTTCTCTGTCACTGCGGAAAGGATACAAATCGAAAACACTTCTGCTCACCATAAAGGTTTCAATGGCCCCTTTATGTGCTAAGGATGTGTATTCCTTTGTTTACTCCAAAAAGTAGAAGGTTGCCCTGCTGTTAGCTCTCTGCACCCACTTCATGCTCCTTAGAGAGGTTCTGGATTGTCACCCCCAAATCTCAGCCTGATGGTAACACCATAACCTGCAGTTCTCGGTAGAAGAGGGTAAAAAACACACCAGCTGTAAAGTATGATGGAACGAACATTGACAATATATTATGCTTGAGGTTTGATCCACTTAGGGCTTGACTGAACCCGATGATTCGTGGACGATTGGAAACAAAAAAAAATCACTTCTACGGGGGACAGGAAATTACAAACTGACTACGTTGTTGACCAAGAGAAGCAGCAGGTTTGGACTAAAGAAAGCGATGTGCGTGACCCTTAGTTGCACAGTCTTTCAAGATGCAATGAATGTTACTCCAGGAGTCTCAGTCCCTTGAATGTTCCTGTGGTCCTTCCCCAAGAGGAAAGCCAAAGGAAGAAGTACAAGCCTCTACCAGAAGTTTCCAGTTTTTGAGAGAGTGGGGTACGGTAGGCCCACGAAAGCTTTCGGCTAGAGTGAAGAAATGCTTATCTTTTACATTCTGCTACCCAACGGGAGGTTCAAGAGTTCACCACAGCTGGTTACTTGGCGCTCTCTCTCTTGAGCATGAGCTTATTTTTTTTTAAAGAAAGCGTATAACTCTTTAATGTCTGGAACTAGCTGCGATATGGGACTGTGAACAGTATTCACCCATCTTTTCCCCACCCTATATCAATTCCCTTTTTCCATGGGATGCCTACCGAGGAGAACAGCCGTGACCATCTAACCAGAAATGAGCTTGCATGAGAGAAAAAACATGTCACATATTGGGAGAGATGCAAGGGTATTTATTTATTTATTTATGGGGGGGGGGGGGTTCTTTAATTTTTAAAAATTGAAAGGACAGAAATTAAATCCATTGAACTGTAGAATTAGGGAGTTGGAAGGGGCCTTATAAGGCCATTGGGTTCAACCTTCTGCTCAAGGCAGGAATCCAAATCAAAGCTGATCTGCCAGGTGGTTGTCTAAATTTCTCTTGAATGCCTCCAGTGCTGGAGCACTCACTACCTCCTGAGGTAATTTGTTCCACTGTTGTACTGCTCTAACGGTTAAGGAGTTTTTCCTGATATTCAGCCTAAATCTGGCTTCCTGTGGCTTGAGCCCATTATTATGTGTCCTGCATTATGGGATGATCGAGAACAGATCCAGCCCCTCCTCTGTTTGACTACCTTTCAAGTATTTGAAAAGTGCTATCCTATCTCCCCTCAGTCTTCTTTTCTAATTGCTAAATATGCCTAGTTTTTTCAGTCTTTCCTCATAAGTCTTGGTTTCCCATCCCCTGATAAACCGTCTTCCCTCCTCTGAACTTGCTCTAGTTTGTTGACACTAAATGTGGTGTCTAGAACTGGAGACAGTCCTCGAGATGAGGGGAGCTAGCATTACATGGGTTGGAGGTGATACTTTAGGCAGGCTAAAATTAAGAGAGTCGCCCTCTAATTGGGAACTCAGAGACTGGGTACCCAAAAAGCAAGGTCACCTCACAACAGACCCAGTCAGAAAAACAAGAGGAGAGGTTTCAGCAAACAGTGAGGTTTGCAAAATTTGAAACCAAAACCAAAAACCTTTGGAGGTCAAAGCACAGATGGTCCTTTTGAGGACAACCTTATAGACCTATCCAACGAGGAAGAAGCCTGATCAGTCTCCACAGAAAGCAAAGTTCAAGGACAGACAGTGATAGGATGAAATGGGTTGTGCAGAGAAATGGGCATAACCACTTGGTTGGCATTCCATCGTGCAGTATTTTGCTGTTGTCTCCTTTTGTAAAATATATGATTGTGATCACTGTAATTATCACAACTGTCCCTAAGCCTAACCCAATAAACCAAGTTTATGGGTACCAGTTTAGTATCATCTAACAGCTTGTTCTCTCTCTCAGTTGTCCAGTTCCTCACCATTAAGGTAGAAGTACTTCCGGATCAGCACATCATCATCTTCGGCCATCTGGCAGACAAAAGTTCCCTTATGAGATCCTTGGGTGGGCCGGATAATGAGGGAAGGAGTGACCCCAAAATTCAGATCTTGGAAGAGGAAAAGGTCATCGGTTCTCACCTGTGGGTAGAAAGACAGAATGAGAGGCGCTGTGCCAATTCACCAAGAAGTGGGGCTCAGTGCCAGAGATGGCCTGGGCTATGGGGTGGACAGAGGAGATGCCACTCATACTTCATAAATGTATTTATTTATTTATTTGACTTTTATACCACCCATCTGGCTGCCAAGGCCAGTCTGGGCAGTTTACAACATTATGACATGATATAACATAATGAACAGTGATATAAAAACAGTGAACATAATAACTAAAAAAACCCCGAAATCAAACACATACCCAACCAACATAAAATTAACTAAAAATAATTAAAAGAGTACAAAGGCAAAGTGGTAGAACTGATCATATAAACATTGAAACAACCTCTGTGTTAAGATGTTATAAGGTCTGGGAAGGCCTGTCTGAAAAGCCATGTTTTTAAAAATCCCCAGAGAAGGGCCCAGACAAATATGTGCTGTCAAGTTGATTTTAACTTTTAGTGACCATTCCCTGGGTTTTGTAGATACGAAGTGCTCAGAAACAGTTTATGGGTCCCCTCCTCCTGGCAGTGTGTTGGGTCCACATGCAGTTTGCTCATGGCAGCACACAGTGCGTTTTTGTCCATGAGGCACAGTGGGAATCAAACTCCTGAGTCCTGGCTCCTCCAGTCACCTGCTCCAACCCACCGAGTTACCCAGTCAGCCATCTTATTCCTACTATGTTTTAATTCCCCCCCCCCCCCCCTGGTTGGATCAAGCAGCCATATAACCTTCCTCCCCTTTCATCTTCTTAGGTATAATTCCTTAGAATCCCATCTCTCAAAAGGAATCGAGTTTTTGTTGTTGTTAATAGCCCTTTTCAGTCTTTGCACTGCAAAAACTCATGCTACCCTACAGCTCAGAACACACACCATCTTATAGGACTTTGGAAGCTAAGCATGAAAGAAGCTTGGTTAGTATTTGGATGGGAAATTACAAGGCTATTCCAAAAGTCTACAGACAGAGCTCGGAAAGAACCCTGGAGAGTCAGTCAGAATTGAAAACAACAGGCTAGGTTGAACCAGTGTTCTAACTCTGCATAAGGCAGATTCTTATGTTCTTATCAGAGTGACAATGAACTCATTGTGATCTGTAAGTAGCCACTCAGCTCTCCACCTTTTCTCTTCCAGATACTTCCTGAAAAACCTTGGTCAGCAAAGCAAATGATGTGTGACTCTGGCATCAGAAGACCTGGAAGACCAAGGGTTGAGGCCATGAGCCTGGTGCAGGCAGGGGGATCTCCCATCAGCCCTAGCCCGTAGGACGGCCAATGATCAAGGATGATGGGACATGTAGTCTAACAAAATCTGGCCAAAGGTTTTTCCTCCTTGTTTTAGCAGGTTCCTCCCCTGGAGGTGGGAAAATCCATACAAGATCTCTCATGACATGGAAGAAATGTCAAGCAGGTCAAAGTATGAGGGGAAAAAAAACACACCACCCCTGCAACAGCAACAGCAGCAAATTTACTGTGGGGAAAAAAAGTGAATTAGACAAAAAAAAAAACACAGAATCAGTGATGCCACTAGGAGGAAAAATGAAGAACTGATCACAGAAGGACAACTTGTGTCCCAGTTGTTAGATTTATTTGTGAGAAATGGTCCCATATTCCACAGACAAGACTCAGCCTATTTCCTCTGCAATGAGGCCTACTATGGATGATTTCAATCAAGCAATGCTAGATTATTATTTCTAGGATGTAACTTGCTTATAGTTTGAGGTCTGAGGGAAATGCTCTTATAGGGAGAGATCCAGTCGGAAGAGCTGGGGGAGAAGACCTACCAGGGGTGGGGGGGTCACAGGGATCCTGTCCCTCTTTGATGTCACATTAAAGGAGAAAGAGGGGAAGTGACATGGGACAGGAGAGACCTCAAAAGAACAGAAGAAGCCAGTGGCACCTCACCAGCTCCAATTGGTGATTGGAGATACTCCTAGGGGGAGGGGTTTCTATGACATTTCACCTTTTCTCTGCAACCTACATTTGAACCCATAAGCAAGTTCAAACATGTTTGTGATTGATCTGGCCTTTCTCACCAGATGACTCATAAACGTGTTCAAGCCCACCCATAAGCTCAAACATAGGTTGCAGGAAAAAGCTATGACAGGTCATAGAAATCCTCCCCCTACCCTGTTGTTCCCCTTTGTGATCTATAGCCCGAGGTTAATTAAACCGCCCATCATTCGAACATGGTCATTGTTTACTGAACAAGGCTTCCTGGGAGGGGAACTGAATATTAACAGAGTTCTTCAAGATCGTTGCCACGAGTGAAAGGCCACACGATCAACAACCTGTGCTCAATAAAAAAAATATCAGTCTCTTTGCTCAAAATATAGTCTGTTCTGGCAATGGGCCCATATATAAACGTAAAAATATTTGCCAGGTAGCCCCTCACATATGTCGGAGGAAGTAGACTTGATCCATGAAAGCTCACATTCAGATATAGCAACGAGTCTTTAAGGTACATGCTTATTTTTTAAAAAAATGTTTTTGTTTTTGCCTGATGTCGAAGAACAGGGGACCTAAATGAGAGGCAACGTCGAGTCATTTCTGATTCTCACCACGAGGTGGAGTGAAATCAAGTGATGTTTAATGGCAAGGATGTGTGTTTGTATATTGTAGCCTCTGTGGTTTTGAAAAGTTGTGGACAGATAATTGCTCACATTTTTTTTCTTCTGTTTTTGGACAGTCAGTGTACAGGAGCTGATGGGTAGCATTGAGACAGAGCTCACTCACACCCAAACACACATGCCTGAGCAAAAATAGTATTCATACCAAACAGGAAACTGCAGGGACCTAGAACTCCGATAGCAATGTGCCTGGGGAAATGGAATCGCTTTCCAAAGCTAATTCGCAGCCAAGGATGCGGTTGCAAAAAAAATGCCAGAGGCACCTATTGGACAGTACCTGTGTCATCACAGCCATCAAACCACAGAACTTGCCTGCTTCACTCTGTCACACCGACAGAAAACGTGGCCATTGTCTGTGGCAGGGCAGAAATATGATTTGCTCTTCCTAACTTTGTGACCAGCTTTGGAATATATATGAGGGCCTGTACATATATTTTGGCTTTTTTCGCTTTGGGAAACAGCCATTAAAGGTGGATTTTAATGTGTAGTTTAACCTTCAGAAACACATATATCACGTTATCCCCTTAGTTTTAAGACAATGGGGTCATCATAGGATACAGTTTCCTCCTGAATCTGGTATTTCCTTGCCTGCATTCTGACAATAGGCATGGCCAGAACCTAAACCAATGGATTTACTCATTGGACCCTTTGTTTTCCTTGAAATTTGCATGAAACAACTCTCCTTGTCCAGCTTGTTCAAGCTTTGTAGCTGGAGAACAAATCAGATTCATAGCTGGAGAACAAAACAAGATGGAGTAAAGATCTAAGAACTCAGAAAATCTATTTTCCTGAATGACGGCTTCCAAAAATCACCCATCTGGAATGGCCATTGGCCATCCCAGGTGGCTTATTCTGGGAGTTGTTCTCTAGTCAAGTGACTTTTCCTAGTCTTGCAATGAAGCAGAGCAGTTCCAAGGATCTGAGCTGTCCTTCTAGGGCCAGTTTGAACTCACAGAATTCAGACTTACATCCTTGGCAAATTTCCACCTGAAAGTCCGGTCCGAGGGAGTCTGGAAGGCAACTTCGCAGCTGAGCAGAGTTACGTCCCCTTCGTTTTTGTGCAGATCCTGAACTGAGGGTTACGGGGGTAATGCATGGGGAGAGAAATCAGGTTATTTATTTATTTATTTATTTATTTATTTATTTATTTATTTATAGCAATCAAGATTGCCCAACCCCAGACAGGGGTTGGCATGGCCGGAGGCTCAGATCCGTTTGTTGGCTGCGAGCCCTGCCTAAGCCGTTTTTGCTGCCTGAGGTGTCGTAGCAAACGTTCACATACACACACACATCAACACACAGCATGCCAGGCTGAACAGTAGCCAAAGCCAGTCTGTGCTGTGTTTTACTTGTGTTTTTAATGTTCTTATTATATACGTTTTAATACGGCCTTTGTTTAATGCTTTTAAAATATTGAAATAATTTAGGATTTGGCTTTTAACTTTGTTTCTTTTAAATACTGTAAGCCACCTGGGATCCTTCATGTTCATATTTTATGTAGATCCTTTTAGACTGAGCCCTCATGCTGGCTGGGAATGGGTGGAGATGGCTGTCCAGGGCTTAAAGCCAGGAAATCAAACTGCCGCCTCCTCCAGTATAGCTGTCACTAAAGCTTTATCCCAACCTTGGGCCCCCAGGTGTTCCTGGGCTACAACTCCCAGAAATCCTTCCCAGCATAGCTAGTGGTGAAGGCTTCTGGGAGTTTGAGTCCAAGATCATATGGGGAACCAAGATTGGGAACCACTGCTAGCCAGAGCCCTGAGATCAGGCTATGTTAAGTGTTAACTTGTTCCACCACCACCCCATTGTTAGTCACCTTAACCAGGAAATAAAATTAGAAAGAAGATGTACTTGGGCAATCTATCGGCAGCGGGCAGTCCTCAAAGCTACATGATGAACATTTATAGTGGCGAGCCTCTATCTGGAACCCTGTTTAAAAAAACACACACATAGAGTTTGAAGCAAACTCAAACAGAAACCATAGAGGAAATACAGCAGGTGATGAAGACTGGGGAGATCGAGGGACACAGATATAAAAAAAAAGAGGAGTGGGGAAAAGGTTTTTCTTTTAAGGCAGGTAATCTGTGAACTCACCGCATGGTGGGATGCAGGCTGGAGCTGTAAGAGAGGAGAGGTGTTGATATTTATTTAGTAAATTAATGCAAACCTTTTTCTGCAGAGACCCTCAGAGCAGATGATACGTCATTTGAAACAAAATAGAAGAAAGACATAAACCGAGACCTGAGAGTCCCTAACTTTCCTTATCATCTAAAAAGACATGACACAGGAGGAAAAAGGGATGAGGAGGGGAAAGGAATGCAGGAGAGTGCTGGTGTGATTTCCAAATGTTTTTTATGACCGTAGTTTGACAACTCACATTTAATTTTGGGGTAATGGATGGACAGATAGACAGCAAAGAATATGGTGCATCAGACCAAGCATGTACGTAATGTATCCTACTTCTGGCCTACCCAAGGCATTTTGCCGCCTGAAGAGGAACCCAAATCTTCCCCAGGGACCAACCATGCCAAGCACCTTGCTCCATGGTCTACCTTCACCTACCTCACCCCCCTGCTTGTTCTGGTGCCTTTTGAAGGAGAGCCATCATTTGAACTACTTCTTCCAGCATCTCACAGCTAGCATGGTCAAGGCTCAGGGATGATGGGGTTGTTGTTCAGAGGATCCAGAACACCCATGCTTGAGGAAGCTTGGTCTATTTTATGAATCGAGCCAATCTATCATCCACAGGAAAAGTTGTGAAGATGGCACAAATGAAGCAGCGAGCAGGGCTGAGCATACAAAAAGACCTGAGCTGTGGCTCCTTGAGGCCACCAAGGCTGGTCAGACACGGCGGCCAATGGAAGGTGAAGTTAGTTCATCTAACCCAAATGCAGGAGAGTATTTTAGGTTCAGCCTGTTGGCTTCCAGACTCTTATGCTTAATCCTCTGCTGGGGGGAAAGCAGGGTGACTGCCACTTTTACTAACCCCTTCAGTCATGCCACCGTTACAGGGTGATAAACGTAGATCAGTTAGAAGCCCAAATGTCATTGGGATCAGTATCCCTCTCTTTCACTGGATCAGCTGCCACTGGTGCTGAGACAGCACCTATGATTATGCCAGCTCCCCCACCTTACCTGCTCTGAGTTGACCCACTTCTTTTTTAACCTGTCCCACAGCTTCTGAAAAGGCCTGACGATAAGGCACTGTAGGGAGAAATGGAAGAGGGCAGGTGGGTTATTTTTTTTTGGAGGAAAAGGCTCCAGCGAGACCGGAAATAATGGAAACCCAAAGTCCTATCATCTGTTGCCATCAGCTCTGCTGGCTGGGGATCATGGACGTGACTGCCCAACAACATCTAGAGGGTCACATGTCCCACGTGCCCAGTAGTTTGTGAAATGTGTAGCTCTTTGTATTCTGCTTCTGTGCTTGGATCAGGAATCTAGTCAGGCTCCTGGGCATTCTTTCCTCGAATGAAACAAGGATCAATCAAGAAGGGTGCAAACCATTGGCCCTCAATGAGGGTGCAAAGGATTGTGTTGGGGATTTACAGAAGAACAGATCAACATCTGTTCTTCTCTAGCCCAACACCTTAATTCTTCACAATCCTGTTGATTTTAATGGTTCAGAGAAAATAATTGCTCTCCATATGTTTTACTTATTTATTTAGCCCACCTTTTCCCCAATTCTGAGACCTAAGTAGCTTATAAAATGGCGAGGGGAAAAAAAAAGATACAGCTAAAAGCAATTTACTGCAAAGCAACATCTTCTTTTGTTTTCGTCCTTGTATATAAATTACCTCAGAAGGCAAGAGGTGTGTATGCCTCGACTATCTCCCATCCTAGGGGACATGGCTTCAAGACGGGACACCACACGTGAGAGGAAGAAGGAAAAGCTGTTCATTTTGCCCTTAACATCATAGGTTAAAAGAACAGTCCCCTTCCCTTAAGAACGAACAGAAACAAAATAAACCTATTTGGAAGGGAACAAAATAGCTCTCAAAGTCACCGATTCTGTCACTGCAAAAAACAAACCGAATTTTACATCATTTGGTGACAAGGAAAAAAAACCCTGTTATCATTGAACCAAATTCTTACCGGAGAGTAAACACACTGTCTGAAAGAGCTCTTATTTGAGAATTTAAGAAATTAGTGGAAGGGGCTTCCAGTACAGCGTGTGTTTATTTGTATAGTTTAACATTAATTTTCATGTGAGTTGCTTTGAGTCCTCTTTTGGGAGAGACGGCATAAACCAAACCCATCCATCCATCAATATAAACATATGACTACTCACATTAGTTTCAACAAAGTGTGTTTTGTGGGGTGGTGGTGATGGGGAGAGATCTTGATAGTGGTACTTGAAAGGCAAACCTCATTATTGTGGCATAAACACATCCATGGATTAGACCGCCACTGTATCGGGATGCATCAAAGAGACATGCATTCAATTTCAAAGGGATTGATGTCACAACGGGGTCAGAGTTTGAAAAAGTTCTTTCTTGTGGATTAAAAGTCCATCCAACATGCCAGAAAACATGCTAAAGAGTGGGGGGGGGGGGGGAAGAGGCCTGGTTACTTGTCTAAACCTTTCCTTTATGTATGTATGTATGTATGTATGTATGTATGTATGTATGTATGTATGTATGTATGTATGTATGTATTTAATTTCTTAAATTTATATACCACTCCATTAGTGCAATGCACTATTTTGGGTGGTTTACAGTGTGATAAAAACCACAGCAATCTGCAAAAATTGAAATAAAAACACACAAAGAATAACAGAATACTCAAAGAGGCATAATTTGCAACTTAGGTGAGGAAGGCGCCCTTCCTTGTTAAAAAAACAACCAGGCAGGGTTACAGTGAAAGGCCTCTTTGGAAAGCAGAGTTCCAGTTTTCTGTCTTTGAGGTGCCACTTTGTTCTTCGATCTGTGTGCTGGGAGCCACTCTTGAGGCGGAAGTAGGCAGAAGATAAGCCAGGATCCATTTGCATTTCTAGATGATTAGCAGTACATCCAGAAGGTTTTCTGATTCCATGAGGAACATTAAGATAAGGGTTCTTCTTGCCCCAAAGCAGGGGAAGGAAAACAATCCCCCATGGGCAGTGTCCCCTCCTGCCATTTCTAGAGCCTTCAGATGCAGCAGTGAAATAAATACGAAGGCATAGGGGATGGTGGGTGTTGGTGGGGTTTGTAAGCTTCCATGTGTGGTGGGGTTTGCATAAAATCGATTGTCAAACCTGCCTGAAGCCGTTTCCAGGTACTTTTTTGTTTCCATTTCAAAGAAAGAAGGAAATGTTGATATTTCCAAGCTTGGTGGGGCTTGTGGTAGATGCCAAGGCAAAAATGGGGCCTTTGACCGAGCACGGTTGACCATCCCTGCCTTGAATCATACTGCTGTGATAAAGAAGCCTTGGATGAAGCTCCTTCTTGTCTACCCTGCCTCTGGTTTCCTAGACTTTTCCAGTTCTGGGCATATCTGTTTCACACCAGGTTCTAGTTCAGGGTGGTCAATGGGTGGCCTTCCAGGTATGTTGGACTGCAACTACCATCATCCCCTGCTCGCACAACAAGAGCTGAATGCTGCTTGTTGCCAACCTCGGCCCTCATTTGTGGATTTCAGGGTTCTAGTACCAACAAATCGATCCCACAATTCTGAAACTGGTCCATCTTTCTAGAACATTGCGATCAGTTGCTCTGAGTCCTCAGAACAAGGAGGGATATACATCTAAGTACGTGAAATCACAGACACCCACCCTTGGCTATGCCTTTCTCTTCCAGGAAGAAGATACTCCTGGTGAAAATGTCCTTCAGCTTCTCAATTTCGGTCTCATCTTAGGGGAGAAGAGAGAAAGAGAAATCCGATATAAGGTGCTTTCCTTTTCCATTTAGGGTCCAGATGGGGAGGTACTGGAAAGCAACAGGGTTGAGCCATATAGATGAGGGGCTGGAACCTGGTAAGAGTTTGATAGAGAGTCAGTGTTTGGAATGAACGGGAGGAACCACATAGATTGGAGGTGGAATTTGGGTGGGTCTAGGTGGGGGGGGGGCAGAGTTTTAGATCAGTGGTCCCCAACCTTGGGTCCCCAGATGTTCTTGAACTACAACTCTCAGAAATCCTGGCCAGCACAGCTAGTGGTGAAGGCTTCTGGGAGTTTTAGTCCAAGAACATCTGGGGACCCAAAGTTGGGAATCACTGCTTTAGATCAAAAGGGTTGGGCTGTTCAGACCATGCCACCTCACAAGAGCTGCTAAAAAGTAACTTTTCCCAGACAGGGTATGGAAATCCCTTGCCTGGTTTGGGGAGGATTGTTTGAAGAGGACTGCTCCAGTGAGAGGCATGACTACAACTCTTCAGCACTCTTGGGACCAGTCTTCTCACACCTACCAAGAGTGCCTATGACCTGTATTTGCAGCAGGGGCAGAGTGCCATGTAACCTTCCCTTCCATGTTGGTTGAGGGCTCCTTTGGAGGGCACTCACCCACCTGCGTTGTGTCATAAGGCTGGAAGGATGCCCGCAGGGTCTCCAGACAAGCTCCATGCTGCTCGCTCTGGTGGCCCAAAAAATATTGGCAAACCCGAAGGCGGCGCTTGGCGTCAGAGAAGCAGAAGAGGCAAGCCACTGCTGGAGAGGCTAGCCAGAGGAGCAAGGGGTATCTTGCGTGCATCACACCAGAGAGACTCCAGGATGCTGCTGGCATGGAATTGCTGCCAAGAAAAGAAGTGGTCTGTGATGTCATAAGGGAAGTCCGCAGGGTATATCACAGTTCAAATAAAGTCTGTGGGAAAATGAACTTAAACCACTCTAAAGCAAAGCAAAGCAACATTGAAGTCCTGCATTTCTTTGAATTCCGACCTCTTCTAAATCTCTTGCCCAACCTCCTTTGTCTCTCTCTATTCAACCAAAACTCCTTGTCCATTTCCTGAAGGCCGGCCCTCCCATTAGGCAGAGTGAGGCACTTGACTTAGGGGAGAGAAGCTTGGGGCCCTTCCAGTTGTGTTTTTTTGAGCTCCACAGTCTGTCATCTCTTCTGGAGCACAGAGCGATATTTTTTATTTTATTTATTATTGGATTTATATCCCGCCCTTCTAGACAGGAGTCTACTCAGGGCGGCTCACAATATACTGTGTACAAACAAATAAAAACAACAATTAAAATCTACAACAATAATATGATCAAGATGGGAGGAAACAACAAAAGCCAAGAAAGTACAATCAAGAATTGGCAGGAGGGAAGGCCTGCCTAAAGAGCCAAGTTTTTAATTGACTCTTAAAAACACCCAGCAAGGGTGCCAGGCAGATCTCTGGCGGCAAGCTGTTCCAAAGTCGAGGGGCCACCGCCGATATGGCCATGCAACCTGGCCTGTACCCCCTAAAACGGATTAGGGCACTCCTTTCCCTTCCTTTTCTACTGCTGACCTCCTGTGTGAAGCAAATTTACTTCAGGCAAAAAACCAGGTCATGAGCTGTATTTTGGTGATAAAGGCACAACCAGCTTGCATGTCTGTGTTTTATATCCTGGAGAGAGTCAATACAGACAATATGGTGCTAGGAGGAGAAGGACGTAAATAGGTTACTCTGAATTCCACAGAACTCTTATTCTAGGGAATTTTGGGAGTTTGGGGCCAAAAAAAGAGGAAATTTATCTGGCTCTGAGAAGGATCAGCAACCTTACGAGAAAAAAAATCTGATTTACAAGAAACTCCTTCGTTCCTTTTCCTCCCCCCAATAGTGAATGAGTGTTGATAATATGCAAATATGGCCATGTATTTGCATGAAATTTGGTTGTCATCCTGAACTTTGAAAGGTCTTTGCAAGGGCAGCGGCTGGATCTTTTTTATTATCTTTGTAGCTTCTTTCATTTTTCCTTTTCCTTTTCAATTTAGAGATGTTTTTAGGCTCCACTAAGTTTCCCAGTTGTGACAAAGCCTTTGTGAATAAATAGCATTTTAGGACTAGTGATTTCTTTCTGTCCCCAGATGTCACACACATCGTCTTTGGATATCTGACATCATTCTTTCTCCATGCATGTTGCGTGCCGTCAAGTTGACTTTAGACTTGGCCCTAATAAAGTTTCCAAGTTATGTGAGATATTTAAGGAGTGGCTTTGCCAGTAGCTTCCCCCACACATTGAGTTCCCACAGCTAAGCTGACACCCAGATCCCTGGAGCCCTAGTCCATCACTTTTATGTGGTCTCCAACCTTGGCTCTCCAGATGTTCTTGGACTGCAACTCCCAGAAGCCCTTGCCAGGGCAGCTACTATGTAGTCAAGGTTTCTGGGAGTTGTAGTCCAAGAACATCTGGAAAGCTAAGGTTGGGGAGCACACAGGGTCCTATAAAGCTCAAGATGGTTCTTCCATGGTTTTGGTGGGTAGAGGATGGTTCCTTGAATGTTGATCTGAGTTGGGGATCCTAGTTTTTGTTTTGTTTTGTTTCATAGCAGAAAGGAACAGAATCTTGTGGCAGGCTGAAGATTTTCAGGTTTTATTCAGCTTACCTTTTTGTGGATTGCAGCCCAACTTTTGACACTCTGTGATTTTCACATGATGTTCTCAATTGTTGTCAGCCACTAGAACAATAACCTTAGAAGATGGCAACTGGCACACCACTGCATCGCATGGCATGGGTGACAAACCACGCAAACACCTGCCAGTCTCCTGGATGCTATAAAGACTCTTTGTCATTTTTGCCACCGCAGTCTATCATGGCTGCCCTCACCCCCTATGAGTCATCATGGGGATCAAGAATTAGGTGGCTAGACCAGATAGCAATGCTTTCATGCACATCACTTCCATTTTATTGGCTTCTGAGCTGGTCCCAGGCTTTGACAATACCTCTACATCAGAGTTCTTGGTGGAAATACGTAGATTAAATCCATAGGTGCTGTTTACAACATGATACTGATGAGATGAAGGAGATCTCTCCCTGCCACACACCCCTTCTATTGTTCGTACCTTCTGTGCAGTTCTGGATTTTCTTGGCATCCTGACAGCAGATCAGGTGGGATATGTGGATTATGTGTGTATGTGCATGGAGAGCTGTAATGGGAAAAGAGGAGGGATCTGTAAGCCTCAGACTTCAGTTTCCATGGAAACCAGACAGCTCAGCTTGATGCTGGGGAATATGCCTTTTTAGGGTGTGTGTGTGTGTGTGCAGAAGCAAGCATGTTAAGAGGTGCGCTTTTCCTACTGACAACTTGATCGATAGGGAATGAATGAGAATCTTGATTTGCAATCTAGTTGCCATCCTGCACCCTCCCTTATACTTTATCCCAATCTATACATCTTCTCCTTCCCCCCCACCCCACCCATATGGATGCAGGTGGTTCCGCCACTCATCCCAATTCCCAGCCAGCTCCCTCCATGTGCATTACCAGGCCTTGGAAATTTTTCGTTTCGTGTTCACATACCTGTTTCCCCGAAAATAAGACAGGGTCTTATATTAATTTTTGCTCCAAAAAACGCACTAGGGCTTATTTTCAGGGGATGTTTTATTTTACAGTCATGTCATCTTCTTCTGGTTGCTGCACAATGGTTTGGGGGCGGGGTTTCACTTAACTGGGGCTTATTTTTGGGGTAGGGCTTATATTACGAGCATCTTGAAAAATCATACTAGGGCTTATTTTCAGGTTAGGTCTTATTTTCGGGGAAACAGGGTATGTAGCTGACAGATGTATAGTGGCTGTGCTATGGGAGGCGGGGCACAATGCCTTAAACTATGGTGTTACTGCTCTTCCCGAAACCCCTTCTTCCACACCCCTTTCGATGGTACAGGATCCCCGTCTTTTTATGAGCACCCATCCTGGCACCGAGCCACCTGAATGCCAGTTTCTGCAGCGTTAGGAGAGGCCTTCCTCGCATGAAGTCACCCCATACAAAGCTGCCCAGGTCTCCTGGGCCTGCAAGGAATGATCCTGGGGGTTGGCTTCCTCTGATTGCAACCCAGGAATGATGCCAAGATTTTGGCTGGAATTATATCCCTTTTGGTCCGCAATTAAGAGGATGCAGATGGGTGTGTGTGGGGGTGTGAGGAACCTTGCTATTCTGCACATGCACCCTATGCAGAAAGTCATCACATACAGTTGGTTGGCTGTACTTCTATCGTACAGTCACCACGCCTAGCTTTCTGGTCCATCCTGACATCAGTCAGATAGTGAAACACTGACAAAGCCATTTCTTTCTATCTTTAGGCAGGAAGGACCAGACTCCACAGTGGTGCTTCCCAACCTTGGGTCCCCAGATGTTCTTGGACTACAACTCCCAGAAATCCTGGCCAGCACAGCTAGTGGTGAAGGCTTCTGGGAGTTTTAGTCCAAGAACTTCTGGGGACCCAAGGCTGGGAACCATTGCTCTGCAGTTTACCCCAATTGCCCAATAAGTATTCTTTTCACAAAGGAGGTACTCTAAACATGCTCAGAGACTGCATGGCAGTTGTGTGTGCATGTGTTTTTTCAGACATATTAGGCTTTATCTAGGAACTCTCCATGTTTGATGCACATTTTAATGGCAACACTGAACATGTGAATTTTTTTTCTTGTGAGTAGAGATCCCGTTGTCTTCTCTTGTAACATCTGTAGCTTCTCACTCATATGGCACAGCCTTGAAGAAAATTCCGTCTTTTTAAAAAGTGCAGTGTGTTTCAGAGGATTCAAGTCTTCCTTCGAAACAGTGCAGCAATTCTAAAGCATCTGGATGTTGTTTTTGAGGAAGTGGCACATTTTCATGTTTGTGGGAACCTGTATTTTTCTAGCAACAAACTGCGAAAGCATTTACCTGGAAAATTCAATCTCGTTTTCCCATTATAATAATGAGGCTGATTTCACATGTGCCCCTTGATCAGCACCTACTGTACAGTGCCCATTCTGTCATAAACGACAAGTGCCAAAGTACCTTTTCTTGAAAGTTTTATTGTTGCTTTGTTCTCGTTGTTTAGAGTGAAATGTTTATTTCCATTACTGCACTGTATATTTTGAAGTACTTATTCACATTAGTCACATTTCCCTCCTAAAACTGCCTTTTTAAAAATGTGTAAAAAGAATATTCAGTTTTGGAAATATGTGCATCAAAAGATTGTACATAAATGACTCAGTCTTCACATGACTAGAAGAAGAAAAAAATCCAGCCTTTAAACCCAGGCCTCCTCACTTGTATCATTGTTGGGTCACTTTCTCTCTTGGTTGGACACACCTACCATTCAACTCTCCTGTCTAGTACTGCCCTCTGCTGGCCGTGAGTGGGAAGAACACAGAATAGGAGAGTAGGGGATGTTTGGGTTTTATTCTCCCTCCTGCAGCAAGTATAATTTCACCTAGAATCACTCTCTCACAGCCAGCTCAAGATATCTACACCCAAAGAAAAGATGGTGCCCTTTCCACCAGCAAGAAGGTGACTGGACTGCCAGCTGAATGCGGGCAACAGAGCAGTACCCATCATCACGTTTGAGGAGATGCAGCTTCATTTTTGGGAAACAGGACAAGACCTGACCTGCAACGGAGGGCCCGTGGAACCCAGCCAAGGGGCTCCAATGGCGGTCTCATAGCACCTGCTACCCAAGGTGGCTCTCTCTCTCTTCCTTTTAATGGCAGGACTGGCTGTGTGCTCACTAACAAAGTCCATGAGGTCTCATTCTGCTGCTCCTCTACTTCTTTTTCAGGATGGCTGAGCATGTCATCCTACGGTTGTGTGCATATCGTCCCTCCTCCTCTAGGCTAGCACAAATGACAGCATGACATAAATTATGTTGTCCGAAGTGTAATAGTGGACACTGCCACACCTACTCCAGATGATTTGCTTTATCTCCCCAACAAACAAGCTTCGTGATTGGGGGAGCTATGGGTGTTGTTTAAAGTTGTATGCCTTGTTTCACTTTTGCCATATAACTTTAAGCATCCCCCCTTTCCACAATGATCTGGCTGGATAGCTCAGTGGTTTAGGTGTCTGGCTGTGGAGCCAGAAGTTGAGAGATTAATTCCCGACTGTGCCTCCTGTGAGTAGACTAGAACCAGCCTGCATGGCCTTGGGCAAGCTGCAGAGTCCCAGGGTACCCCCAGAAGAAGGGAAGGGTAAGCCAGTTCTGAGTAGTCTCTAGCAGGAGAACCTTGAAAAGGGTCGCCATAAGTCAGAATTGACTTGACAGCACATCATCGTCATCATCGTTATATATCCCACAACGAAGCAGGATTGGAATCCAGTAGCTCAATCAACTCCTGTTCCTTTTACTTTACCAACTTACTTGTTCCTTGTGCAAAGCCCATGGGATATTGCAGACTCTATAAAAACAACGTAACAACCAGTTTTGACCATATGCTCTTTTAATGGGAGAGAAAAGCATGCAATCAGATTTTGCAATACTGTAAATATGGGGCTCTGTTTTTGCCGTAACAGACTAACACTGCTACCATTTCGATGTAGCCGCCCTGTCCACATTTTTGTCTTAGGAAGTAGGAGACTGACAATGGAATCGCCATGCTGCTGAAATAAAGGGGATCAGAAGTTTGATGGTGTCTCCCACTGAGGAGCTTTTAAACCCACAGAGACACCTATCAAAACTGCTCCCTTGGGTGAAGGAAATAAAATTAGGTCCCTCCCCTTTCGCTCATCTTAGGGTTTGAGAAATCCACCTTCTTGGACTCTGTCTTCAATGATCCCATACTGAGTGTGACCATTGATGATGTTAAGGCATTCTGGGACTTGTGGCCCAAAGTTGTAACTTTTTCCCCCGTGCTCTAAAAATGGCATTATGTCAGAGCTGTCTTTTACAGGTTCGGCCTCCCCTGCTCAGGTATTAGATGTGCTGGAGCAGATGTGCGCTTATTTGGTGGCAAATACACAAATTCTTGGTGACCTACCAAGGCTATTCCCATCCTCTTTATATTCCACAGTGTGAAAGTCAGGATGAGCAATCTTTGCCCCAAAGAGTTTACAGTCTGGATGTGAGATAGATGGATCCCATGCCACAGGCTGGTTTTCATTCTGTTCTCACCCTGGGCAACAAAAATTGATCTGGAAACAAGTTCGCAGAATCCCAATCCAGAAACTTTGGTCCTAAACCCCTGTCAGATGAGAACCAAATCAAAATCTTGGCTATAATGCAACCGGTGTACCTTGGGGTCATTTGCTTTGTTTACATGCAAAGAGCCATATCAAGAAATGTTGAGTGATCATCAACAGCCATCATCAATGAGACACAAAAGCCACTGAAAGAACAATAGGTACTGATTAATCACTTTACTGAAAACATGTGCAAACAATGTGCCTCAGGACAGAGCAATAGGGCCACTTTATGTAAAGAAGCTCTCTATGAAGCTACCTTTTGGGCCTTAGGTGAAGCAATGTTCTCGAATGCTATCTTACTGTGATGGTAAATCAGCCTGGAGACAATATACTTTGAATAACAGTGCCTCATGCACAAGGTGTCTCTGAAAATAACAGTGTGGTTGGAGAAGAGCCCATCTCTTGCAGAATGTGACCCAGATGTGAGTCGCCTGAAAATGTTCCTCCCAAAAGGACAACTGTATTTGGGATAAACACTGAATGTTACAGCTGGGTCAGGGACTCCTTAGGGAATGGATGCTACTCAAAGTCAGAACACACGCCTTTTTTCAGCTCTGGGTTCAATCTATGGGACCTTGAGGGAAAAGCAGAGGTGGGAACCTGCAGCTCTCGGATGTTTTTGGACTTTTGAGCTGTAACTAGCAAAATTGGCACCAGGTCTTCACAATGGTGTGGATTAAGCTTGGTTCACACGAGACAGCCTCCATGGACCGAGGACAAGGCACCAGACAAGAACATGAGTCTGAGAGCCTGTTGCTATATGGTTCCACACAGACCCTGCTCTGGTTTGTGCTTCTTTCTGCCTGGGGAGGAGCTGCTTAAGGCACAAGGAGTTGGGGTTGCACCCATCCAGAAGCACATTTACAGCCCTTTCTAAATTTCAGCAGCCTTGGTCAAAGCCCCAGTAGTCTAACTCTGGGTTACAAGACTCATCATCCGTGTCTACTATTTTGAGCTTGAAGACCTCAGATCCTCTCCTTCTGAATCAAAGGTCCTCAGGTGCCATCTCTGCCCAAGAATCTGGATGAGGTCACAGGTATCTAGAAAGACCTAAAGAAACCTCTGAACAGGACTTGCATAGAGAAGCCCTCTTCCGGGTCAACAACGAACTCACAACATTATCCATCTAATGGCTTCTATAGCAAGTCCTACCCAACTAGATTTCTAAATCCACGGGACATTTCCAAATATGTGCTAGATCTCACTGCAAATCTTAGATGCCTGTCTTTGTAAAACATGCACATACATATACACACGTGGAGCCTTTAAAAGGCGTATGCGCAATCATAGAAGGGGTACTTTTGGAGGTTATTGTTTCGGGAATTCACCACTGGCTGGGGGATTCCTGGAGTTGGTAGTTCCCAGAAGTAACTCTTGCACTGGGAATTGGCCCTTGAGTGCTGCCCACAGCAGGCCTAACTACTAGTACAGGGTAAGTTACATGCTGCTTCTGTGAGTAAACACCGATTCCATAGAAGTGCTGGTAAGGGATCAGCTCCATCTACAGCTAAAAGTGACTCATTATTATTAGTGGTTGTGCTATCAAAAATAGCAGAGCATGATGAAGTCAAGAACATGAGTTATTTTTAATTGCTTCCTAGTGGTGATCCAACTCTGCTGCACATGGCCAGGCAGAGTGAAATTCCTAGATTTAGGAATAATGGTCCACAGGGGTAAATCTGGAAGGATTGAACTTCTTTGCAATTAGTTTCAATGCAGGGATCAAAAAACAAATATAGAATAAGGTGCTTTTCTGGGCTACACCAGGTATATTCTGGGGAGCTGGGGTCTGGAAAAGTAATGGATCCCTATCATTATCAAGAATCAACTGCAGTTTATGCAAATTGATGCTAAGATGGTATGAAAAGGATAGTACTTCCAACTGGTCACCCATGAATGGTAACTTAGGGATTGACAATTAAGATCCATTAAATATACAAAAGACCTGTTTCTTGGTGGATTTAAAAACTACCCTGTTTCCCAGAAAAGAAGACCTAACCTGAAAATAAGCCCTAATGTGTTTTTTGGAGCAAAAAATATTTCTTATTTTCGGGGAAACATGATACTAGAACTGGCTTACTGATACGCAGCAATGAAGCTGCCTAATTTTTGTGGAGTCTCCTTAGGGACCTAGCTATGGAGACTGTCATGATGAGCATCAACCATTCAAACTTTGTTGCAGAGTCACTGGCATCTAATGTAATGATTGAACCTTCTTCCTAGGAAATTCCAGAAAGCGTACAGGTTGTGTTGGTGGCAAGGCTAGAGATCTTTGAAGACAGGCTCCCTAGCACTTTCACAAAACTGTAACTCACAGGATTCTTTGGGAAAACCAGCCTCTAGAAGCCAGTGTAGAAGTTTCACCTAGATACGTTTGTTAGGTCTCGTTTGCTTCTACTTTACATTGATTTTGACCAGAAGAATGGACAAGAACAGCGTAACTAGAATTGCTTCCTTAGGGGGAAGTTCAGATATTGTTGAAATTCCTGATGCACCTACAAACACGGGGGAAATCAGCCTATCTCTGGTGCTGGTAATTTACTCTTGAGAGATTTTTTTTTTTAAATGTTGTTACATGCCATCAAGTTGCTTCTGACTCTGGCGACTCTATCAGTGACCTTGAGAAGGTCTGTCTTTAGCAGCCCTACTTCAATTTTGCAAATTCAAGGCTGTGGCTTCTTTTATTGAGTCCACCCATCTCATGATGGCTGTTCTCTTTTCCTGCTGCCTTCAACCGAGAGGATAGGGGCCAATTATTTTAGCGTAGATCAGCTTTGGGAACAGGCTTTCCTTCCCTAGATCCCATATTCAATCTGTGGCACCTCCTGGCAGGACGGGAAAAGCCCATGGCCAGATTTCTGGAAAGAAGCTTCCAGTCGGTCTCAATGGTACAGGATGAAATGGACCTCAGCCTTGGAGATATACTGATTTGGCTTAATATAACTGAGCTTTTTATGTTCCTATTTTCCTAGAGATAACAGACTGTACTTACATTTCTGATCTTCTGATCCTTTCTATAGGAAACACTCCCTGCAGTGGTGTGAACATGACTTCTCCCACCCAATTTCGATAGAAAAGCAGCTTTCGGTACTTCTCTCCACCCGAGTCTAAGTAGGAATCCCTTCCCATAAACATTAGTACCATCATCTTTCTTCCGTGATCACAAGAGGTTCATCATTTCAAAGCCTTATGCCCTCATTTTACCTGTTGCCGTGCCCCTGGCTCCACGGTGTTGGCACCGGACAAGACCATTGGCACTGGGGGTGGAGGCCGTAGGGCAGGGCGACCCGCTCAGTTCCCAAGAACCTCACCTGTGACCTCTGGGCATCCTCACAGGTTAAGGGTCTCAGGGACAGAGAGAATGCCAGGAAGGAAGGAACCAGCAGTCTGAAGGTGGAGGCAGGACAATGGGGTCTGTGTGGAAGGGGATGCATGGGAAGGAGGAAGAGACAGGGTCCTGATGTCATCCCTTAATCTGAAAAGCAACCAAGATGACATGGGGGAACAAGAAACCAGAAGACAAGAATAAAAACAGGAAGCCAATGTTAGTCTTGAATTTTTACAAGACACAAAAACACGTCTTTCAGAGCTGACTCTGAAGTCTCTTGATTAGTCATTACCATTCTACTCCGTTTACGTCTTTTTAAACCCTCCTTCCTTTGATCAGTTTGGAAACATTACTTTTTTCAGACTACATTTCCCAGAATCCCTCAGCCAGCATGGGGGATTCTGGGGGCTATAGCTTAAAAAAAAAAAGAGTGCCATTTATTCTAGCTCTACTTTGAACAAAGCAGGCGCTTTGACAGCCGCTGCTGCTGAAATACAGGGGGAGTCCTAGCTTCGGAAAATCTGGGTCATACATTTTTAAAAATATACTCCGCAACTTCCTTCACCAAGATCCTCTTTCGAATTTCAGCACTCCCTCCCTCCCTCCCCAAAAGCTGGTTTGTTTATTTTGATCTCAAATCTTGAAGTATGCAAAATAAGTAGGACAAGAAAGCCTTATGAAGATATACATAGTGCTCCCCTATGAAGACTGTTGATTTTCTACAACCGGCATCCAATATTTGGGATTAGGAAGAAAAGGCTTCACACCAGAGAATCCCAACTCCAGACATGCTTGAATCCTTGGCACCCCCCCACCTCATTTAGGGAGTCTCAGCCTTCACTTTTGCCTTGGCTGTGGAAACCAGCATTCTTATATTGCTGGCTGCTCAGCCCTCCCTAGTGCCTGGAAATGTTATATTTTTGGACTCCTGACACTCAAGATTCCTCCAGAAATACTGGCTGAAGGACGCTGGGAACTGCCGTCTAGAAATTAACTTTTCTAGCTCAGACCCTGCCCAGATCTAATACATCTCCAAACCTTTGTGCTCTCTCTTTCTCTGCGTGAGAACCACCTACACAGCCATACAAAATCATCTGATCAAAGATGCTTTAAAATTTGGGAGCCTCTCACTTCCTATTTTCCACCAACCACTACAACAAGACTTTCTCCCTCCAAGACAGAGCTTACCGTTTGGTGCAACCTTGATGTAAAAATCAATGATAGCTGAGAACAGACCCTTGCAAACAGTCCTTCTTCCCCAGTCCTTTGTTACAACAGATAGTGGCTGATGTCTGGAGCATCGTCATACAACTAAACGCTCTAGCTCCCCTTCTTCTTCCTCCTTTTCCTCCTCCTCTTCTTCTTAAAATCTTTATAAGCAATTTTAAATATATATATATATTCTAGCTGTCATCAAGTAACTGGCTTCGATGCTCTCTGATTGTGTTTTCTTGAAGTTCACTTTATCTTCTTGAAGGCTGGCCACAATACAATTGTGAAAGGGGAGGGAGGGGGAAATCAATCCAGCAACTCGGTAATGTGAATTCAACAGCGTTAGGGGCAGAATCGGCCGGGGAGCCTCAAAGCGAGTCGCTTCATGAGCACTAGAACCTTTAAAAGACGTTTAACAAAAGTAGGAAGGTAGTAAGAAAGCTGTCTGAGAGGATGTAAGGTTAAAAGTAAAACAGATATGGATGCCATTTAATTAAAAGGACAGTTGTGGAAAAGTCTGGGAAGTTTTGAAGAAAGCCATTCTGAGGTTGTTTTAAAAAGGTGCTTTTAATTCAAAGAACAGACTGAGCCGGTCTCCATTTTGATGAAAGTGAGTCGGGAAGTTTTTGGAAAACGGGTCAGTGCGGAGCCCAGCAAGAACAGGTTAACTGGAACATTTCAACACAAATACCCAGAAATCTTTTTAGCAGAGCGTACTGGGGGAACTGCCTCAGTCCTAGCTGCTCTGCTGCAGGCCTGAGAGACCGCTCTGATTCCAGCAAGTCTCCTTCATGCTCCAGGTAAGAGATGGGCCTGCATTTCTGGAATGCTCCAGCATAAGAGGATACCAGATCTGTGTCCCTTTTTTTGCTGCTGTCAAAGGCAAAGTGGATTTTGCCACTGTCTGGAGGCTGGCTTCTAAGTTGGGTTCTGCCTCTGGGTCAAATCAAGGACCCGGCTTGGCCCAAGAAGGTCTAAAGAAGCCTTGAGACCCCGTTGAGCTCACATTTTGCATGCCAGTGGTCTTCCAAATTTTAGTCCCTCTTCCACCACGAAGGCAAAGAGCACTCTCTTTCCGATGAACCATCAGGTCTATCAGGGCCAAGCCATGAAAACCATGATGCTCGGGGGGCCGACTGCTTTATCCTTCGTCGTGGACCGCTCCCAGTCACCGCCACCCCACATTGTCCTGGGGCGGCTTGAGGAAACGAGCCGCCATTGTCGGCCGGTCCACGGACCAAAGGCGGGGCGGGCGGGAGTGGCCATCTTGATGCATCTGTTGTGCAATGGGGCAGACAGCGGCAGCAAAATGGCCACCGGGAGGAGAGCCACGAAGCTCCCCTGGAGGTGTGGGAGGGACCTGGGGAACTGTGATGCGCCGTGGCACCGCTCCAAGGGAAGCAAGGGGCTGGAATTGAAGCCTGGACCTCTTTCCTAGACTCAGAAAGGAGGTTCCGTGTCCACGTTTCTCCTTTATGCGCTTACCTGGTCCTGGCGGTCTCTCGTTGTGATCGCAGGGCAGACAGGCTGGTGAGCGGAGCCGAAAGTCACGCGATGAAGAGTTCTGTGATAAAACAAGGGGTGCAAAAGACACAAACACCCTCACACATATAGGCACATGTTTCTGCAAAAGTCACTGAAGAGAACATCTCAAAACACACAACACCATGTAGGCAACCCTCTATAGGTAACTCCAGGTGCCCTAAAGCCGAGAGCTACCTAGAGAAATACAGGTATCTTAACTCACGGTATTTTAACCCTTTCCCTAAACTTTAATCCAGGCAAGCCTGAGGGTAAGGCAAACAGCTTTCACAACCTAGCATAGACTCTTGCTTCGAGCCTGTATTATGCCCTTGTGTTATGCCCAAAGAAACATCATGGATGTACACAATAACAGTCATTACAGACACCGGGAGACCCCTTGCTGCTTCTTTCCCGTTCCCTCCCCCACCCCTTTTGCACATCATGTGCCCGACACCGTTGTCCCTGTCATTCATTCACCTTGGCACAGCCATCACACAAAAGCCACCCCCCACGACCTACGCACCACACTGCCCTCTTTGCAAACAATGCCATCTCCGCGCGGGCACCCTTTACCCCACGGGTGCACTCCTTCCAAAGGACCTTCCATCCATCCACCCTACCTGTCTGTACACAATGGAGGGATCTCTGGCATGCAGATGTGGCATGGCGTCCCCTCGCATGCGAAGCTGAGCCACCCCGGTTTCACTTGTGCATTGGACTGACACCCCCCCTCCCATGCCCTGAATCGTCCTTGCACGCAGCCCAAAGAAGACCCACCACAAGCCTCATCCAAACCATTTCCTGGGTCCTTCTGGTTCCCCCATCACACATCCCTCCCTCCCATACGGAAGTCTTCACCTTGGTCCAGTTCTGGAGGGTTCTACCTAGAGCGTCGGTCTGATCGTCAAATGGTGGGCATTTTTTTTGAGAGAGAGAAAGGACCAAGCCGAGCTGCTAAAAGACAGTCATAGATATCGGGTGCGTGGAGAAAGGGAATTCCCTGAGTGGGTGTGGTCCCCGAGGTGTGTGCGCTTCTTGGGGTATGGAGTCCTTTGGAGGCATGCACACAAGGGTGTTCACCTTCCCCCAGGAAAGGGCAGGGCTCCTGGGAATATGCCCAGACCTTGGGAGGAGGGGGGGCATGGATGCATGGTTGTGTTAGGAAGGGAGTGGGGTGGGGTGGGGTCAATGGGTGGCCTTCCTGCAAAAAAAGTCTTCATGGAAGATGCTGTGCATGCAGTTCCCCTTTTCCTTGGAAAGAGAAAGCCGACTCTCTCTCTCTCTCTCTCTCTCTCTCAGATGGCGTTGCCTGAGGGGCAACTTTTGAACCTCAGCCAAAGAAGGTTTCTCTGTGAAGCCCAGCTTCACCCCTCCTTGCCCTCCGGGGGACACAGGGTGGAGAGGTGGCATTCCACAGCTCTCCTCTTGCCCTCCGTCTGACAGAAACGGGCGGCCCCTTTCCCCCTTAAAAAGCATTTCGCCTTCTTCATGGCCAATCTGACTCTCTGGGGTCGCTGCTCTACCTCGTCCCTTCCCTTCCCTTCCTCCACCCCCAGGTCCCAGCTCTGCAGTACTACCTGACCCTTCTACGTCTGACTTCCTGAACACTGGTCCAGGTCCCCTTCTTCATTTGGCATCTTGCATGCCACCTGTCACCCTACCCCCTTCCCGATATCTCTACCCCCACGCCTCCCCTCCTACCACCTCCTTCTTCCTTTTTAGAAGCTTTTCCCCTCCCCTGGTTCTCCATCACCTGTTTCTCTCCCTCCCCCCCCCCTCTTCCACACTTTCTCTCCATCCTGCTCCTTCCTCTTCCCTCTCCCATTCTTCCTGGCATGCCCCGAGAAGGAAGGTTAACCTGTTCTTGTCTTCTTTGCCATCCTTGCTGGCCATCCTCCGTCCTTGGCACTCACTCTGGTCCATGGATGAGAGCATAGGGAGGGATTCTGTCTCTCTCCCTCACTCCCTTTTCCCTGTCTCCCCATCACCGCCTCGCTCTGGCTGTATGTCTCTCTCTCTCTCTCTCTCTCTCTCCCTGGGCCGCTGTCTATGCTGTAGCAACGCAATGCGGCTGTTGTCTAGAATGGAACTTTATCAGACTTGCCTGGATCCAGACGGCAGGGAGGGCGGGGGTAGAGAAAGAGAGAGAAAGAGAGAGAGAGAGAAAGAGAGAGAGAGAGAGAGAGAAGGAGGGGAGAGAAGAGGGAGCGGCGGAGGAGGGGGGGGGAGGCTGGCTGGGAGAAATTCAAATGGCAGCAAATCGAGACAATGAGCAGCAGGTGAGTTAGGCAGGTGTGGCGTTGAGCGCCAGACCCACACTCCGTGCCTGGCAGACAAGGGCATGCAGCGTATCAGGGCTATGAGAGGGCTGCAACACCCCGACTGCTAAATGCCCCACACCTGCCCACCTGCCTGCTCACTGCCCTGGTCATGCCATCCCATGCCACATGGACGGAGAGCAGAGTCAGAGAGCCAGACTGGGAATGCGGCATGGCTGGCCACCGTTCAAGAGCACGCAAGTGCCACGCGTGATGGTGACACCCCACCCGAACACAGCCGCGCGACACAGGCTGCGCGGCTGCCCCCCCTGCTACCACAAGTAACGTCAGGGGTTGCACCCGCAGCAAAGTGCCTTTGTGCCAGTGCCATCGGGGGGTGAAGGACACTGCCTCTGATGGCGTCCCAAAAGGATCAGATGCATTAAGGGGCAGACTGTGAAGCCTAACAGACTATGCGAGCAGAATGGAGCCTCCATCTTTAGGGGAAGTATATATTGAAGAATCAGAGATCAGAAACAAGGGGAAAGGGCCAACAAGTCCCTGCTTGATTCATGAATTTCCTGAAATGTCTAGCTGGCTATTTGGGGACTAGGAAGGCTGGACTCAGCATACCCTCAGCCCGATCCAGTAAAAAACAACAACAACATTTTGTCATGTTCTTGTATGATGTATTTGGAATATATGTTTGGCCCACACACATGCGCACAGCACAGGTGTACTACAGAGAAGGACATGACACAGAAGAAGAATAGGGGGTAATTGTGGATATACACAACCATCACGAGTCGAGGGAGCCACTCCTTGCTGTAAAAGGAGCTTTCCCAAAAAGCAGAGCTTTAACTGTACGTGCTGCCAGGTACGGCCAGCCGCTCACCTCCAAATCAGCGCCCCCTAACCCCGCACATTTCCTTCGCAAGGGCTTTGCGCGGTTAACAAAGGCAGCATCTCAGAAGGCAGCTTCCACATCACACCAGCCAGCCGCTCACAACAAAAACAAGGACGATTCACCCAGTGAAACAAAGAGCCTGTTCACGCCCCACACACGCACCGTTGGTAAAGGTTACAAAGCTGAGCTCCGGCCACAGATTCCACCACCTCTGTACGCACACCATTGTGCTAATGCACATCACCCTCAGCGTGCATCACAATGGGACTGAAAGACCATTTTCCCCAGGAATGTGTGCCTTTTGTTGTTGTTGTTGTTATTTGTTCCAGAATAATGTGTCAGAAATAAAGCCCTGTTCCACTGTTTCAGGCCCTGGGCACAGAATCCTCGCAATGTCCAGAATTACTTGGCTGCTCTGCCCCAAGGAGCATGCAACAAAAGTCCAGCTCCTTTCCAGATTTTAACTACTCCAGCTGTGTGAATGCCGATCAAAGAAAGAAAGAAAAATCATTTTGGGATCCTACCCATGCTCCTAGACAGGAAAGGTGGGAGGCAGCAGGAAAAGAGGAAGACCCAATACAAGATGGATTGACTCCCTAAAGGAAGCCACAGACATGCGTTTGCAAGGGCTATTGAGAACAGGACATTTTGGAGATTACCGATTCATAGGGTCGCCATAAGTCAGAAGTGACTTGACCACATATAACAACAACAACAACAACACATGCTTTAGACAACCTGGCCAGTAGCAACTCAACTTAGTGGAACACATGCTCAGCTAATACATGTTGCAGCTGCTTTGGTCATTTTTCATGGAAAAGCAAGGTATAAATGTAACCAACCAACAACCAGTTCTTCACAGATTCATTCTGTGGCTTCCTGTAGGTCCTTCCAGGAATTTTCAGGCCAAGATGGTTTCCCCAGTTAACATATTGTGCTCCTTTGTTGCTCACACAAAGCGTTTGACTCCTTTCAGGGGATGTGGTCTATCTGGGAAAGCGGCACAACGCAGCGAAGGCTTTTCCAACCCAGCACACTTCAGATGTCCTAGACTGAAATTCCCATCACCCCCAGCCAGCACAGCCATCGGACGAGGATGATGGGCCTTGTGGTCCAATACGCACAGAATATGCCATCTTAGGTAGGGCTGGGTTAGTTGGGCTCAGCTATGACACGGAGTGGCTGCCCAACCACATCCTCACCTATTTTTAAATTGACTTTTTTCCTTCAAACCATTTATATGCCGCATCTGAGCCTAGAAGGGCCTGCCTCCAAAGCAAGGCGCAACTACAGAAAGGTTTTAAAAAAAATCTTTAGATTTTGTACGAAAATGAAAAAACGGTGTTAAAAATCAGCCTTTTTCTAAAAGAGAGATCAACAGCTCCAAAAAGTCAGTTTAAAACCACGTTTACACATCAAAGGTTATACAAAAACAATACGGTCTTGGCTGCCCGGCTCTTAAAATGGCTCCTGATGGGGCCTTAAGTGCTCCCACACAGCAAGCCTTGTCTTGTGCATTCAGCAACCTGTGTCCTACTTCGCAGGGTCGTTGTGAAGATAAAATGGGAAGGAGGGGGGGGCAGCATTGCATGCCACGCAGAGCTTGTCAGAGGAAGCACACAATAAACATGTATCAAATAGACCTTTCCCTGGTACCTGCCGGACTTCCTTTCTTTCAAGCGGGACCTCTTTCTACCCAAGGGAAGGATTCAATTCCTGAAGGATTCTCAAGACCACACTGTAATGATGGGTGCTCTCAAAGGCACACAGACAAAACCTACCAGTTTATTTTAGCTCAAAACTCCTGGTAACTAAAGCGCAAGCCAGGCATTTCAGAACTTTGGAATGGGGAAAAAAAGTAGGTGGGAGGATGAAGATCAATCAGCCCATGATGTTGCCATGGCCTTCCGGAGAACCCCAATCCAGACTTGGACCCCAAGAAGGCTGGCTTCAGTCCCATGGCCTAAAGTTCCCAACCCCTCTTCGCCCCAGGGCTGTTTCAGACGACCAGTCCCGAGACCCATGTTCTCCATCATCTTCTCCATGAACTATTATTCTGTATCTTTCTCCTTATTTTCCAGGTCAGTATCCGTAACACGTTTATCCAGCAGAAAATCCATCCCTGTTCTTAAATTCCCACATACAATGCATAATTTCTAACACTACGGTCAACCCCCAAGCTACATGTGCACAACAATGTAAGTAACATACTGTACTCAGTAACACATAAGAGAAAGAAATCAGAAGACAAAGTATCTCTTTTTAAGATGCATTTTACCCTAAGAACTTCTGCACCAAAAATAGGGGGCGGCGGGCGGGAAGGGGAGCTGGAGCCTGCAATTATTGCACACTTACTTTACATAATTTAGTTGGCAGAATCTGAAATTTTGCATTTCCATAACTTATCCTGCCAAATTTTTAATCGCATTTTGAAAAAATGGTTTACTGCTAGGCTGGATAATTCAGTGCGTTCTATATCTGGCTGCGGGGTCAGAGGTTGCAAGAGTTTGATTCTCCACTGTGCTTCCTACAAAGTATAGCCAGCCTGTGTGACCTCCGCCAAGCTGCACAGCCCCAGGGCACCCCCTCAGAATAAGGGAATGGTCAACCACTTCTGAATACTCTCTACCTGGAAATCCCTGAAAAGGATTAACATAAGTCAGAATTGACTTGAGGGTACAATACCATCATCATCATTAACTACTAGTCACAATGAGCCATAGAAGCATTGAACCCTTGACTAGTGCAAATCTTATCTAGCAATGCTTCTGAAACTGGAGAAATGGGAAGCTTAGATTTTTCTTTCTAAGTTGTTCAAGGTTGTCTGAAAGGAATCTGCTCCTGGTGGTGTTACAATGATCCTAATTGCTCCTCTGACCAAACAGGTTTTGCAGGGAACAAGTGGGAGTTCTGCATTACTTCAAACAACCTACGACACCTATTTGGTCAAAGGAACAATGGGACACAAGGAAAGTGCATTCACACCATGGGAAGGGAAACATCTTTTATTCCGGGAAACGTCTTTTATTCCTGCCGAGATTATGGTCTCTTTCCACCCACAGGCGTTGCCCACACAATTTTAAGCCGTGCTCCAGCAATCATAAGGTCTAGCAACTTGCTTTGAAGTTAAAAGGGCAGGATTTTGAAAGACTGCAGCCAGTGCCATATTTCGCCCCCACCCACCCACCCACCCCCCTTTTTTTTGAGCTAATATAGAATGGCAATACACAAAAAGGCCTCATATATGGTCTGCCTTCTGGTACGTTACCTCATGCTGAGCTACAGTTGGGAATTTCTGAACGCAAGCCAAGCTGTTGTAGTAGCAGGAAGCCTCAGTGCTACTCACCCTTCTGGTGGCTGACACCTCCCTGCCAAGGGGGACCGGCTTGTCTCTCTCCTCTGGTGGCGTTGCCCCGGGGAAAGCTAGGAGGCTGTACAGTTATCTCCTGATGGTATTATTCTAAACCATACAACCTACTACCTCAGCGCGAGGCACGCAGGAGAGTCAAAGGAGGAAGAAGAAAGAAGGAGGAGAAAAAGCGAGGTCAAGAACGTCAACAGGCTTCCAGGTTTCATCTGGAAATTGGACAGTGGGAAGACACTGGCTCCACTGGAGACTGAAGGCACTTCCATGTGCTCGGAAAACATCCAGCTGCAGGAGACTGACAGGTTTCCACAGGGCTTCATCATGCAATGGGAAGCGACCCGTTTTTCTCCTTCTGAATGGCAGAAGGATGACGAAGGAGATCTTTTCTGAGAAGTCTAGCTTCTACCTAGTGAGAACGGGGAGTCCTAGTGCCAGGTTCTCAGGGGCTTTTCAACCAAACCTTCTTTCGGGAGACTCTCCCGGTCCTATTTTTGCCCAGACGAAGAGACTTGACAATGTCCGAAACGCTCTCCCTTATCATAGCCTCATCCAGTCTCAAAAGGGTAGAGAGAATGAGAGAGGTTTCCGGGACACAAGCCATGATTTGTTCCGGGTAACGCGGACAGAACCTATCCAGGTAAATCACAACCAGAGTTTGGCAGCGTGTGTACAAATGGGGACACAGCACCTACATGTTGCTTAGATTAAAAGTAAACCAGTATCGTTTCTCCTCTCTGTTTGTTTTTACTCTGTTATAATTTTGCCCACTTGAATTTGGATTTAGTAAAAATGGGGAAAAGGGTGCAACTGTAAGTGACTTTGGTCTTGTCTACATGGGCGCTTTTGGAGCAGGCTGGTGCAGGCCAAATAAGGCCCCTTGGAATCAGGTAAAGATCCAGTATGACATTTGGTGCAATCCTCACATCCAAAATGGCATGCCGAGCCTCAAATGACCATATTTGGTCCAGCTCCTTCCACTGGGAATTTCCGATACCATAAAGTGGCTTAAGGAGAGAGCTGCTTGAAGATACTGGCAAATTAAACACTTCCTTTACTCTTCCATGGAGGAGCAGAGGAAGTAAAACATGTTTAGACTCTATTAGGGCACTGCAATTGTACTGCATCACCTATTTAAAAAAAAAAATGAAAACTTCCTCCCAGAAGCAGGAACAGACAGAAGAGGACAACAAGTGTCATTTCCCTCCTCTACTTTGACTTGTGTTAAAGGTCCAGTTAAGCATCTGCCTGCAGCTGCACTCACAGTCGGAGGTACTTGGAAAGAGTCCTGATAGGGACCCAGAAAAACATAGGTAGGAATGCTTTGGTGACAGCTTATTTTGTTCCATCTAATCACACCCTAAGGCTTGTCTTGCCCAGAGACTAAATTTTGATATGCCAGTCATCTGATTTCTGATATTTCAGCAGGCATGGACTGCAAATTTCAGGACTAGAATCTTGCTGGTGTTGTTTAAAATTAAAGTTGAGGTTCTCAGGGAGTTAATTCTTGTACCCGTCTCTGCCTTGTGCACGTTCTCCCAAAGAATGGCTGAGAAGACGGGGGACCTGGAGATGATCAAGTTGCTCTCTTCCCAGGGGGCACACGAGCGCTCTCCGGTCTTTAGAGGAATCAACGGCTAAGCCACGACTTTAGAAAGTCAGTCCGTGGCCCTGGTGCATCTTGATGCTCTGGCCGAGGTCGACACATACCCACAGACTCGAGCTTGTGTGAGTCAGTTGTACCGCAAGTTCGGATCTACGGGTTTATGGCAACCGGCAAAATGGGAGCAGGAGCTGAGTGGCCTTGCTTGCGAGGTATTCTAATGCTGGGGAGAAGAGCCGGGAATGTTTGTACTGCAGGGTAGAACAAGCAAACTCTGCAAGAGTAAAGGGGGGGGGGGAACACCAGATATAGAGACATAGGGGGAAAGAGGTAAAAGAAGAAAGGGGAAAATGCAGTTAGTCTCTTGTCATGATTTGAAGACACACAGTGCAGCAACCATGCTGAAGCTAAGGGGTGTGTGTGTGTTATTTATTGCTAGAATGGGAGATGATATGCCCATATGAGAAGGGGGGGCTGGGTAGCAGAACCGGCTTCTCTCAACTGGCATTTGCAGGTGCCAGCTGAGAGAAATTCCTTACCGTCTCCTTTCCCATGAAGCACCAGGCAAAGAAACGTTGGTCACTTCTATGGTGGTTCAGCAGACCATTCCTTACTGTCTCAGTCTTGTGACAAAGCACCCTTTGCAAGGTAGGACCAGAGATGGGGGGGGGGGGGAGCTACAGCTTCCAGAAAAGCCCAGCCAGTATGCCCAATTCCTCTCCCCTGCATTCCACAGAAAAAAAAGAGAGGACCAAGTGAGAGGTCGAAGGAGTTACTTTTTGTATGACGCCTCCCAGAATCCCACAGTCCATGTGGCCATACTGGCTGGCACATTCTGGGAACTGCAGACTAACACTTCCATTTCTGGCATGATCTTGTTAGTTTTACACACGGGGAACGAACATCAAGACATACCGACAGGCTGAAGCTTCAGTCTATGGCACCCTCAAGCAGGTACCTGGGCAAGATCTATTCCTGGCACCGCCAAGGGCCACCCTCTTTTAACGTCCCCGGCTCCACCCCAGCTACAATCACTGTTGTGCAGTTGGGTCTGGAAGCTACCACCTCCCATAATGTCCCACAGCAATGCAAACAATGAAAGCACTGTGGGAAATTTCAGAGCGGGCACTCACCCAAAGTGCTGCTGGTGGAGTGAAAGCAAGCCACCTGTTCCTGTTCTCGCTGACACCCCTGCCAATATAAGCCCACCATCACCACACTGGCATAGATGTGGGTTCCTTAGAGAGCCATTTTCTAAGTAATTCTTCCAAATCAGACCTGACCTGGAGTACTGCGTTATACCTGCAACCCATAGTCCAAGGAGAGGGGTGCCATTTATCCAGTAGTGATGGGATGATCCACCACACCACTTCCCACCTGGATTTCAGCCTGCTGCTGTTGACTGGCTCAATGTTGCAAATAAAAGCTGAGCTTGAGATTCAAATATAATCTTAGAACTGCAGAGCTGGAAGGGATCCTATGGATCATCAAGTCCAGCCCCTGTCAAAGAGGCACAGTGGGGAATCGAACTCCCAACCTCTATCTAAACCTCAGAGCAGTTCATTCAAATAGTTCAAGCAGCCCATGCCAACTGCTTTATGAAAGATTTGGTGAATGAAGCAGGGGGGGAAAAAAGGATGAACAAGACTGAACCATGGCAACACCCCCACCCCCATCTTTAAGCACCCACACAGAAAACCAAGCCATGACACTGGGCATAAAAATGGGTGAAAAAAGTGGCATTACAGGAAAAATGCACAAGGGGGCAGTCCTGCTGTACAAACATTTTTGCTATATTCCAGATTTAATCACATAATAAAGTAACATGTCTCATCGTTGACACCTCTTATGCTTCACAAACAAACAAACAAAATCTAATGTAACACTGATGAGATAGTGGTTGGGTGGTTGCTGCATGCTGCTGCGTTTAGGCATGACATTTATATGCACCATACGCCACACCCCAAAATGATTCCCTAACGGAGAGCTGTGTGCTGTATGCTATTCTTTGAATCGACAGTGTCTAAAAACGTGGTGGAAAAATGCCTGGCTGATGGAATTTGGGGAAGGCTTGATTTGAGGGTTAGATTATTCAAACGAAGTAGATGTGCACAAACTTGATTTCAACTACGTTGGTTTTGTTATTATAATTTTTAGAGGGTGGGGGAGGGGTGTGTGGAGGAGAGTATTTGGATTATTAAAAATATCTTGCAGGGAGGCGGGGGCAGGCCGGGAGGCCATACCTGAATCCAGACTCCGGGATGTGTTTGTTTTCAAAAGTAGATTCCCTGTTGCTAGAAATGAAATCACGCATCTGAACACTGAGGTGGAATTCTACCTTGAGGCAGAACCTGAAACATGCAACTATCATTCTCTTGAAATTTTTTGACCAGTTTAGAGATGATGAAGTGGTCAGCGCTTGGAAAGGCTGGAACTGGATTTATGCTTAGCTGTCCCGTTCGGAATCGGCCCTTCTTTTCCTGCCATGCCTTGCATGTAAAGGCATTACACTGCCTCCCAGACTGAAGTCTCAGAAACTGGCACAGGGAGTTTAACAGGGGCTGAAGATGGCTGCAAATCTATTACAAGCGCCCCAAAAAGCTTTGGTGTAAAAGACTAGTGTAGCTGCTAGAGATGGGCACAAACTGCTGGTTTGGCTTTTAGTGTTGGTTTGTTAATCGGCCAAACAGATGTTTGGCGCTTTGAAGCCTCACCTCCTCCAGCGGGCACTCACTGAAGAGGCAGCTCCCAGAGGAGGTGGGGCAGGGAAGTGGGTGCCTGTCAGAGGAGGCAAGGCTTTGAAGTGCCGAACACCTGTTTGGCCAATAAATAAACCAGTCCAAACTGCCGAACTGGTGGTTTGTGCCCATCTCTAATGTGTTTTCACTGTTCTGAAAACAGTGGAGCCAGGAAGCGATGGGAGGTATAGAATAAGCTGTCTTTACACGAGATCAGATTTGCCCGTTGAGTTCTGTAATGTCTACTCTGACAATACAGCCAGAATCTGTGGCAAGGTGGGAGTAGACAATACCTTTATTAAAGCTGGAGGAGAATTTTGCCTTCACTGCCAGACAGACAAACAAGTGGGGTTCTAGATCAAATCAAGCCTGAACTATCTCTGGAGACAAAAATGTTGAGACAGAAACTGTCCTAGTTTGCACACATCCTGAGAAGGTAGGGTTATCTGGAAAAGATGATTGACTATGGTGACCTTTTTTCAGGGTCTTCTAGATAGACCATACATAGAATTGGTTTGCCATTCCCTTCTTCTTGGGGCATCCTGGGTCTGTGCAGTTTACCCATGACTGCACAGGCTGGCTCTGCTTGCAGGAGGCACAGTCAAACTCCCAATCTCTGGCTCCGCAGCCAAACCACTGAGCTATCCAGCCAGCCATACTTTTATAGCCCTGTTAAATAAAGATGGTCTCTTTTTTTCAAAAACCCATGCACATCATTCCTCCTATGCTCCTATACAAAACACTATTGTCAAATGCATTCATCAGAAATGTGAAGGACTAACTCTGTGAATGAATACATTTCAGTTGTGCTGGAAATTCTGAGTCCAACTAGTTTTTAAGGTTATAGCTGCCACTCTGAGTAACCATTGGAGAAGCCTCCAAAGGATGCTCAGCTCTTTCTACGCTTCTGTGCAGGTGTTCTGAATACAGGTGAGGATGGAAGGATTTATCCTAAGGGGATGCAGAAGCTTAAAAATGCTTCGGGTCACAGAGACATGTGCAGCATTAGATGAGAATGGAGAAGGTTGAGTTTGAATTGCAAATCAGTCATATCTGGTGAATCAGACCCAGGGAGTAAGGGGCTAAGCGCATTTTGACCCAGGAACTTTGTGTTCAGCTAGCTTTTAAGCTAAATTGGCTGGTGGTCAGAATAGTCAATGGAGCCTCCATGTTCAAGAGTAGTATGTCACTGAATACCAGCTGCTGGTACAGCAGGGAATTAGTGCAGGAGAGTTGTTGCCTTCTGTTCTTGCAGGTCAGATTTTTTGAAGAACTCATCCTCCAGGGCTCTTCTTTATGCCCTTCAGCAGGAAGTTCCCACTTAGGTTATCAAGGGCATTGAACATAATAAATCAGTGCAACACACACACACACACACACACTGTTTGGAGAAGTAACTTTTACAGACTACAGGTCCTAGATCTCCACTCAGTAGGGCAACTAGTCATGTTGGCTGATGGATTTTTGGAAATCATACTCCAAAAAAAGATTCTTTTTTTAATAAGCTCTGAACATTGCAAAGTAGGGAAAGAATGGGAAGGTTAGGAGAAGTAAGAATATAAAGAATACAAGAATACAAAGCCAGAACCAAGGCTGATCAATGGGAAAGGCACCAGGCAGGACCATCAGCTGCAAATTTGCAACTGGAAGCCTCACTGTGTTCTTTTCAGAACAAATACACTTTTTTAAAAAAGCTTTGACTCACTGCAGGGTGTAAAAGGAAACCATGAATCAATTCAAATAGGAAAGTAATTCAACACAGACTTACAGGGAGGGTCTGGAAAAGCATAAGTAAAAGATTACTCTCATCATCCTGTTCTGTGGTACAGAAATGTTAAACACTGATGATAACAAAAGTGTTCTGTGTAAGCTTAAAGACTGTCAAATTTTACAAGGTGTAAGGTTGGTGGACAGCTGTCCAGCTGCATCTCATGTAGAGAAGTAATTAAGAGGCTGGCTAATTTGGGTTCGTAAGCCTGAAAACTCAAACAGCATTCCTTCTCTTAATTAAAATGGGAAGCAGGCTTCCCAGAAGATTCTCCTAAGCACATCTCATTCAAATGAATTGAAACTTTCCATACTAAGGCAGGCAGGAGAGAAGAGTGTTACACCTTAGAGCATTAATTCTTGACCTCTGACCCTGCAGAAATTACGGATTTCAAGTCCTAGAAACCTTGCATGGAGAAAGGCTACAGAGCCTGGAAACAGATGTTCCAAACATCTAAAAGGACAAAGATGACCCATCCTCTAGAATGAAAAAAAAAGAAAAAGAAAGGAAAAACTTTGAAAAAGAAAACAGCAGGTAGATGTGTTGGCATAAGACAAGCTTCAAGACAGTACCTTTATTAATAACAGGCATCATGGGCTATCAAGCCAATTCTGACTAATGGCAACCCTTTTTTCAGAGTTTTCCAGGTCAAGAGTACTGAGAAGTGGTGTACCATTCTCTTCTTCTGGGGGCACCCTGGGACTCTGCAGCTTGCCCCAAGGCCACACAGGCTGGCTCTTCTCCTGGGAGGCACAGTGGGGAATCAAACTCCTAACCTCTTGCTAGCCAGATACCTTAACCACTGAGCTATCCAGCTAGGTGTGGTTTACTATGTCCTTATTCAGGGGGCATCCTGGGAGTGCGCAGCTTTCCCAAGGCTACACAAGCTGGCTCTACTTCATAAGAAGCACAGTGGGGAATCAAACTCCCAACCTCTACTACTGAGCTATCCAGCCAGCTGTACCTTTAATAACAATCATGCACCGTCAAGTCAATTGTGACTTATGGAGACCCTTTTCAGGGTTTTCCAGGTAGAGAATACTCAAAAGTGGTTTATCGTTCCCTTCTTCTGGGGATGCTTTGGGACTGTGCAGCTTGCCCAAGGCCGCACAGGCTGGCTTTTCTCCCTGGAGACACAGTGAGTAATTGAACTCCCAACCTCTGGCTCCACAAACAGATACCTAAACCACGAAGCTGTATTAGGCCAACCAAAAGAGCACCAAAAGGATGCTGAAGCACAAAAAAACTGAGCAAGCTTTTCAGAAAACTCAAGCAGATGTGAAAAGTAACCAGGATGGGAGAAAGAAAAAGGGAAAAGGAAGAGAGTTTGGAATACTAGAATTCACATTTTCACTGTATTTTGAAATTTCTTGTGAGTTGACAGGGCTACCCTTGCTTTTGTTTACAATTCGTAGATAACTAATGTGGCCCCTGAATGATGGGACTGACATGAGAGGGAGTTTACACAGGTGGAGAATGGGTGTCAACAGGTTAAGCTGTACAGTTTGGCTACACTTAAAATCCTTTACTTCAGTGGTTCCCAGCCTTGAGTAACCCAGGTGTTCTTGGACTGCAACTCCCAGAAACCCCAGCCAGCACAGCTAGGGGTGAAGGATTCTTCTGGGAGTTGCAGTCCAAGAACATCTGGGTTATCCAAGGTTGGGTACCAGAGAGGGGCACAAACCACCCATTTGTGCCAGTTCATTTTTTGGCCGAACAGGTGTTTGACACTTCCTAGCCCCGCCTCCTCCAACCTGCGCTCGCTTAGAGGCAGCACTGGGTGGAGGCATGACAGGGAAGCCAGGGTGCCGCCTCTGAGTGGGTGCCTGCCGGACAAAGCAGGGCTGGGAAGCACCAAACACCCGTTCAACTGAAAGATGAACTAGCACGAACTGCTGGTTCGGTGGTTCGTGCTCATCTCTATTGGGAATCGCTGCTTTACTTGATCCATTGTTTAAAACTAATTCCAGCATGAGCAATGTAAAAACTACCTTCTGGGTCTCAACATTCCACTCACCAAGAAGCCAGAGTCATATCTTTTGAGTTCACAGAAAGGTCTTATATTGCCTAAGATGAAGGGTCGAAATTTTCTCACTTTCCAGTGCTCAGGAAATCTATGGATCTGGTCAGGATTAAAAGAAAACATGAGGGTGGCTTTACTGTGGTCATGGAGGCAGCCAGGGCAAATGACTGGTAGAGTGAATGAATGAGCAATTTAATTTATTGCATCCTATGGACTAGGGCTCAGGAGGCCTTGGTTCGAATCCCTGCTCAGCCACAGAAACTCACTGGGGGTGTGGAACTGGTAAAGTAACTTCTTAAATATCTCACTTACCTTGCAAGCCCTATTAGGGTTGCTGTAAGTCAGTTTTGCCTTGACGGCACTAACAAAACCAAAAATTGCACCCAAAGCTGTTTATTGGTTCATCTTGGGGAAGTCATACTTTTCCAGTGGCAACTCCCTGTTCGTAAAAACAGGAATATAGCAACAGAGATAGTGCCAGGGGAAACTACTCCAGGTGTCCAGAGCCCCTTTCTATTTAAAATGTGCAAATGTTTGGTTAATTGTGAGGATTAAAACTGTGGGAAAATAATATTTGTTGAATAATCTTACCTCTTGGAGGTGTCTTCACCCATTTCTGATCCCCTGGGACAATAACGGGTTTTCTGGTTCTCAGCCTGCCAAAACATAAAATAAAACAAAATTGAATTTAGTTTTTTTGAAAAAGGTAGGTTTTCCTCTTAAAAAGACCTTACAAAAATTCGAAAACAAAACTGAATTTAGGTAGATTTTGAGACTTGTATGTGTTTGTTGTTTCGTCACCTGGAGTCCCCACACTGGGTAATAGTGAGATAGCACCCGAAAACAAGTGCATAGATTTAACACCTTTCCAAGAAGGACTGCTTTTTGTTCAAAATAAGAAGTGTAAATATACCGCAATGTGTCCTCAAGGATTTGTTTGCCTGCGTGCAAAGCAGGTGTGTGTGTGTGTGTGTGTGTGTGTGTGTGTGTGAGAGAGAGAGAGAGAGAGAGACAGGCAGATAGATACTCTGCCCATGTTCAGAGGCGTTATCCTCCAACCAGCCTGTAAATGAAAACAATATGGGGTGGGGAGAACAAACTTTAATAATACAGGGCTATGAGAGCTGATGCCAAAAACTGAACAGTTGAACCCTGGCTCATTTTAACCTTATAGCTTCAGATCTTTCAGAATAATTGGTAGATGAGACCTACTGTTTTGGGATGCGACTGTCATGAGAGATGCTTGTGAAGTAGGCTTTGATGCCACAACCTTTTCAGAGGCAGAAATCCAGGAGATATGAATATCTGTGCCTGGGATTCTAATGCGGGCCCCACTGGGCAGAAAATGCAGACATGCTGCACAAGAAGAGTCTGCAGCTAAGGGAAATGCGTATGATGTGAGCAGGTCTTTTCTCTAGGAATATCATCACAGTCTGAAGGCAAATGTTACCTAGGAATATATGTGCCTTGAAGTCCAGGTGGACTCCATGAAGCTGCCACTGAGAATTAGCTCCCCCGAAACCTGGCCGAAGCACAATTCAGAATAAAATCTTGAAGTTTTTCTTCAAGGACAACATTTGAGGGATATCTAACATTTGAGGAAACCTAACACTAAGTGGGGGTGGGGTGGGGGGGGGTGGAGAGGCGCAGTACAGTTCAACAGATCTTTGGCTGCTGCCAGGCTCCACCTAAATCGAAATCCACAAGGAAGTGGTTGCTCCAGGAAAATGTCTGAGGAACTGCAAGAGAAGCCAAATATATTCTGATGTAAGATTAACAACTGTTCTTAGATTGATGCAAGTTGGGGGAAGCTTCATTCAACCCCACCTAAGGGCTGCATTCCGAGGTAACATCTTTTAGTGTCTGGTAAATTATTCCCGAAGGGGAACACATATAGAAGAACATATACAGTACTAGAACCGAAAATCTATGTGCACAACCACAAAGCCTTCCTGGGAAATCTGCATGAATCTTAGTACTTGTGATGAAATCTGTAAACAAACCTAGCCCCACCTGTTGAACAGAAACCTGCACCCCACACTTTCAGCATTGCCCTAGCCCACCCATAGCTATCTGCAACACCCCATAAGAACCTAAGCACCTTTTCCCTATAACTAGCTGCCACGATTGCAGGAGACATGAGGAACAAAAGCCAATCACAGAAATAGAGAACGGAAACAAAGAAAATCTAGTAAGAAGATGGTTTGCCAAGGACATGAAAGGAGACAATGAATCAAGACACTTCTAGGGGTTAATTTGGCTTTTTGGTGTTGTTCACTGACCAACCCACTTCCCAAAGGAGAATTTCATTCACCTGAAGACAATTTAGTTGTTGAATTCAACTTTGAGCACAACAGCCATAGCCAAACTTTAATGCCAAGGGGAAGATTCACTAGCATTTGCTAAAAATGCTCTCAGCAATGTGAGCCCTGTATATCTCTCTCATCAAAATAAAATAAAATAAACCCTTCAAAATATCACTCACAGGGATTTTTAATGGGCAACCGGAGTGGGAAGATAGAAATAACAGGCCATGGGGCAGGTCTTCCCCTAAGTTGTAGGGAAAAAGAGGAGGATGAACGACAGAGTGTGGCATGAGTTGGGCATTTTGTGCCAAGATAACGGTGGAGGGAGGCCGGGAGGAAAACGATGGAGGTAGTTAAATATGGGGAAGTGGCAGAATCAGGCAGACAGCCACGATGGTGGCAGAGACAAGAAAACCGGGTTGGGGGTGGGTGGGAAGGAACAGACCGAAGCAGACAATGGCGAAGAAAGATACGGACGTGCAGGCAGAGAGAAATACGTAGATCTGGGCACGGTGCCACGGCTCCCTGCCCCCAGCCCTGGGCGCCACTGTCAACACACAGGAGGGTCCTGGGCTGGAGAATGAAAATGGAATATGGGTTGGAGTGGGCTGGAAAGAAAAGGCGGGGTGCACGGTCGGGGGGTGGTTTGAAATGGAGGAGGAAGGGATCTGTATGGGTGAGCCAGGCAGCAAAATAGGGAGATGAGGAATTGGGGTGGGGTGGGGTGGATGAGCAAAAGGAAGTGTGAGGAGAATGGAAAGCAGAAGAAATAAGGGAGCAGAAAGAAAGGGAAGGGGTGGAGAGGTACGTTGGCATCGGGCGCACTTCCATAAAAAGCAGACAGAAGGGAAAGGACGAAAGAGTGACCCACCCCTCCTCTGCACCCCACACCCCTGTAGGCGGGCAAGCTCCCCAGAGGTTGTCTGGATAACGCTCTCCCCACTTCGGCAGCTAGGCTGGCACAGCCGGGCGCATCACCATGGTTACCTGCTGCCATTGTCTGGCCTTTGGGTCAGTGCCCGTCTCCTATTCCCCCCCTCCACCTGCTATTTCCCTTCTTTTTTCCTGTCTCACTCTCTCTCGCTCTGGCCTCTAATGAATTCACATCACGCTGTATTGCAGTATGCAATGCCAACTTGCCTGCCAGCAGGCTGGCCCCCTGAGTGCCAGGCAGCCGGCCCTCCCCTCCCACCCACCTGCCGGCAAGTTTTTCTCTGCTGGCCAACCTGGCCTCAAAATATTTCGGGGAAGAGGGGGAGGACGGTGGAAACTCGGCTCACTCTCCTAGCTTGTATCATTAGCTGTCACCTCATGTGTCAACAATTCAGTGCCAGCCATGACAAGACCACCATCCTGCCCACCATTACCGTTTACCTTCCGTTCTTTTCTTCCAGCCCCTTCCAACCTCCCTCTGCCACTATTACCAGCTGCTGCTGGACTATCACCTCTCTGCCCGTCCCCCCCCCCCCCCGATCCTCATAAATGCCAGTCAATATTCACCACCCACCAGCCCTGAAGCACAGTCCCTTCTGATTGAAATTCAGAACTTTCCACATTTCTGTCCCTGATTCATCGAAATACTTATGGCTGCCTCCTGTCTTTTTGGCTCCCTCCCCCCACAATGCCTTAATCTTCTGGGGTAAAAAATAAAAAAGGGCCCTTGCAAGCCATATGACAAGGACGCTACACGAGAAAATGGCGGCCAGAATGGCCCATTTGGGGGTGGACGCAGGAGGAAAGAAACAAGCTTCGGGTTTATAATTTTGCTCCTCCAGCACTGCGGGGAGTAGAAAAGTTGGGGTGGAGGAAAACAGCCAGTCACAGCTGTCGTTTCCTTGAACCTTTTATTTATTTTTCTATTCAGGGCTCTTTCTAAAGTGTTGGGAAGGCCTGTACTTCACTTTTTTCTTGTCACAATACCCTTACTATTCTTTGCGACTAGGGATCTGCTTCCCACACCTGCACCCCAACATGTCTTGATGCCCGACTCAACTCCCCTTGTCTTATTATGCCACTTTCCTGGGAAGGAATGGCCTGGGACCCAAAACACACAGGGGAAAAAACCCTAAAGCCAAGGTCTTCTGTATAATGATCGGGGCGGGAGAAGTCTACTCCTTTGTCTTGGGGGGGGGGAAGGATGGGAGGAAGAACTCCCCCCCCAATTCCATCCACCTCCACCTGGCAGCCCTATCCAAGCTGGGTGCTTTGCCTCCCCTTTTGGGGGTGCCCGAGGGTGGTGCTGCCCGACCCAGCTCCGCCACTACCCCTGCTAATGTCTCTGCGTGTGACCCGCCGGGTCCCCCTCCCGATTTCTTCTCCGTCTCCGTCTCTCCCGTACCCTTTAATGAAAGTGAAACGACGGTCTGGCTGCCAAGGGAACCTGGGTTTCCTAGCAACGGCCGCCTAGGCCTTGGCACTGTGCCAATCCACCCTCCCTGTGCCGATCCATCGCCCATGGCATCCGCCAGCCCCCTTCTTAGGTCTGCACATACAGCTCCCATGAATGCTGGAAGTCTCTTTCTCTCCCGCTCTGTGTCTGCCTCAACCCTTTGCAAGCTTCCTGCATCGCCTTTTCTCTCTCTACCTAATCAAACAAGGCTCCTCTGTATAACCTTCTCCCATGCCTGTTATTCTATTTCCCCTCTGGATAACCCTTCTGCTTTTTGCCCTAGGATGGTCATTAAATTTAAAAGGAAACCCCCCCCCAAAAAAAACAGCTTTTAAATACAAACGGAAACTGAAGAGCGAGTGGCAAAATGCAGAAGCATGGCAGAAGGCGTTGGAATAGGACTGAGGTTTTCTCTCTCACACACAAGCGTTCCTGCGTGTGGGCTCCTGATCCCTATAACCTGGCCGAAGCAGATTCCCTGGGAACGACAGAGTTTCTGGCAAAACTCCCCCACCCCTTCTTCCTCTAATTCTGCAGTGATCTCCCAAGCCCAGAGGCTGATGGGCAAATTCCTGAAAGGCCTTTAGCCCTGTTACACAACTGCCTTGCGACCCAAAGGATTTTACAACTGAGCTTGGGGGGGGGGGCGCGCCTCGGGTTGACATTCAGGGGCGTGGGTGGGAAAGGCAGAGAAATGACAGCCCCAGAACCGGTGGGGGAGTCAGTGCAAAGAGCCATGGATGGAGGCCACAAATCCTTGGCACTGCAGAAAAGGTGGCATCTCCTGATGACAGAGACCTGGAGCCAAAATGTCCCCAAAGGCTGGTGGCCCAAAGCCTCTGGGCCAGAATTAAGAAAGGAACAAAAACCTCGGGCTCAAATAATTAGGGTTCTCTAGAGATCAGTAAGGTTAACCCTCAAACTACTTGGTGCCTTGACGTTCCAGAAAAGAAAGGCAGAAGCAAAAGATGGCATGCATTTGCCGTGACTGCTTGTCCGCCATTACATGGTGCATGCCCATTCGGGGTTCATCTCTTCTCTGCTTTTTTTCCCCTTCTCTTTCTGGTGGGCTTAGAGGGACCGAAGAACGAATGATAAGATAATGATAAGAATGATAAGATTCACCAGCCAGCTGGATGGACTTGGGCTGCACCCCAGCGACAACGAACCAACATTTCGACCCACTCGCCGCTTCTCCCCATGGAAGCCCCCACAAGTCCCACCAAAAGAAGCCCCGGGGAGGTCCCCCATCCTGGACTCCTCTCCATCCCAAAGCAAAAACCTTCAGTTGCTCAACCCCATCATCCAACTCCGGGATGCCCCCCGGATCACTGCCCACGGCATTGCAGCTAGCCCGAAACAAAACTTTTTTTTTTTCCTTTTTGCAAAATTGGCACCGATAAGAAACAGAAAAAGCCTGTAGTCGGCGGGACGCCTCACCCTGCTCGGGACGGGTTCATCTTCAGAGACGCGCTCTTCGGGGCTCGAGCCGGGAGATGACCTGGGTGGTTGGGGGACAAAAGCAACAGAGGACAGGTTAGCACAGCGAGGGAGGAAAGAAAATGGAGAGGTTTGGCTGGCACAGAGGCTGAGAGGGACGACAGGCCGGGAGTCCTGCCAGGGTGTGCCAAGCTGGGGGAGCTCCTACCCGAGGCTTGGTTGGTGGAGGGCAGGGGAGGAGACAACAGAGAGAGTGGGGCATGATGACAAGAGGGTGGTTGGAAGGGAGATGGGGTGCTTAGCTGGGAGAGTGAGTGTGCCAGCGGAGGGGGAAAAGAGAAAGAGAGAGAGAGAGAGAGACAGAAGGAGGGCGGGCGGGAGAGAGAGAGAGAGAGAGAGAGCAAAGGAGAGAGGGATGCTGGGAAAAAAAAAACCTCAGAGCTCTGGGCCATGATCCAACAGTCGTGGTTAACTCTCTCCTCCCACCCCAGCTGACTCGGCTTGGCTGGGCAAGAACTTTTCAGAGGGCAGAAACCCAGGGCTTGCTGGAGGGGTAACGAATCCCCTTCTAAAATAGGATCATTCCCTGAAGCCTATTCTTCTTACAACAGGGCTCTGGCCAAACAGAGCCCTTTTTTAAAAGTGTGTTTCTCTTACCCGCATGCTACTGCTCCTACGAACAAGCAGTTCTGCCTCAATCCAGTTTCCTAGCTCTGTTAAGGGATTTGATCACACATCAAGGGTCTCCAGCCAATCCAGATTCAGGGGCTCAGCTTTTACTCCGGGTTTGAATATGAAACCTGCTTTTTCTTTCCCTCCATAATATTCAAGCCCCTTCCTCTCTCATGCTTTGCCCTGCTTCACTCTTTGCGTAGCCTAGCCAGGATTTTTCACCCCAGCCGGTGACGTCCAAGCGTGCCACTGGTGGCAGACATCTTAAATCTCTCTCCCACTGTGTCCACGCTTTGCACAATTGTGCCCCCTCTGCCTCCTCGTGCCTTACACATGACAACTGTGGAAAACAGGCGAACAAAAACTAAAATGGAGAGAGAGAGAGGGAGAGAAAGCATCACCCATACCAGCTTCAGAATTTTTGAGAGCTTTAGGGACAGTAGCCCCTTTGAGCCATCTCAGATGAGACAAGATGGGCACAGGAAGAATGCTCATGGATAAAAAAGGCCTGGCAAAATTAGGGCAAAGGATGCATCTGGCTCAAACATGCCATTTCTGCTGGTGGCTAGCCAGATCCCTCACAGGTGGAGGTGGTGAAGGCAAGGTTCCTCTCCAAGCTACATACCTTCTTCTACTAGCTGGCTGGATAGCTCACTGAGCTGGGTATCTGTCTGCAGAGCTAGAGGTTGGGAGTTTGATTCCCCACTGTGCCTCCTCACAGCCAGCCTACATAGGCTTGAGAAGGCTGTGCAGTCCCAGAGCACCCCCCAGAAGCAGGGAATAGTAAACTACTTCTGAGTAATCTATGCCTAGAAAACCCTGGAAAGGGTAGCACTCTCAGAAGAAGAAAATGGTAAACCACTTCTGAATACTATACCTAGGAAATTCCAGGCATGGGTCGATATACCTCACAACTGACTTGACAGTTTATTATTATACTGTATCGTACTTGACAGTTTGATTATTATTATGCACCTATTCAGACAATAAACGAACCATCTCTACTTCTAAGGTTTGTTTTTTTTTTTGTAAATTATATACAGTGGTGCCTCGCTAGACGATTGCCTCGCAGGACGAGGAATTCGCTAGACGATGGCTTTTTGCGATCGCTAATGCGCTTCGCAAAACGATGGTGTCCTATGGGCGATTTTCGCTAGACGACGAGTTTTCCCCATTGGAATGCACCGACTAGCAGTCAAAAGCTGTCAGTGCATTCCAATGGGGACCCGCGCTCGCTAGACGATGTTTCCCTATGGACGATCTTCGCAAGACGACGAGTTTTCCGTTGGAACGCATTGAAGAGATTTCAATGCATTCCAATGGGGAAATGCGCTTCGCTAGACGATGTTTTCGCAAGACAGCGATCTTCGCGGAACGGATTAACATCGTCTAGCGAGGCACCACTGTATATATAAATGAACCAGCATGAACTGCCAAAGCGGCAGTGTGTGCCCATCTCTACTTCTAAGCATTTTTTGTAAATAATATACTGCAAGTCAATATATATTATTTACAAAAAATGCTTAGAAGTAGAGATGGGCACACACTGCCACTTTGGCAGTTCATGCTGGTTCATTTACTGACCAAACAGGTGTTCGGCACTTCCCAGCCCTGCCTCCTCCAGCAGGTGCCCACTCACAGGTAGTGCCCAGAGGAGGCGGGGCAGGGAAGCTGGGGCACTGCTTCTGAGTGGGCGGCTGCTGGAGAAGGTAGGACTGGGAAGTGTTGAACACCTGTTTGGCACGAACCAGCACGAACTGCCGAACTGGACGTTCGTGCCCATCTCTACTTAGAAGTCTCCAAATATGGGGCATTTCCACATGTGGCTTCTGGCACTACCAAATAAAAGACATTTTGCCACTATTCCACCTTTCTTTATTTTTTTTACAGAAAAAGATGTGATGGGAAAACACAGGAGTGTCAGAAGCGTTAGAAGTGGTCTATGGAATATGACACCCAGTGAATAAGGCAGCAGGTTTGCAGTGACTACATGTTAAAAGCCTCATTTGGAAAGACAGTTTTCATTTTGGCCATTATGGCTAAGAGCTCTTGATCGACTACCTTCCTCTGGGACGGCATCTAATTCCCCCTTGGAAACAATCTCTGCCTCTAGCCATCGCCATATCCGGGGATAACAAATTTCATATGTTAATTTAAATGTTATGTGAAGAAAAGCCTCTGTAAAAAGAAAGGGGGGGGGGGGAAAATAAAAGAAATGTGTTCACTGATTCTGAATTTGACCATGAGGGAAGAAGGAGCAATATTTCTCTATTCCATGCATAATTTTATAAATCTCACACTGTCTGACCATCCTGAATGAGCATCATGGCATTATCAGCATTTCACCAGATCTTTCTCCCTGCTGGTATTAAGGTGTCAGTATTGCCTAATTACATCATGCCCTTGATGCAAGATGTTTGGTCCTTAGAGGGAAGGGGCAGGATGATACTCCTATCAATGAAGCCAGCTTAAATTGGGTTCTTTCTCTAACACAGGTGAACAGGATGTTTCTGAGGATACCAATATTGTTCTCACATAAACATCTGCCACTTGAGACAGACGCCTCACTCTCCCTAATGGCAGGGCCGTCCTTGCTCTGAAGCTGGCCCTTGACAGCTACACAGAACAATCCCCTCCAGGCCACATTGTCAGCCAAATCACGAATCGTGAACCCTTCTGTATTACCAGTGTTTGATAGAGGCACACTCATCAGGATTGTGGCAGGAAGAAGACTCCAGGGCCCAGATCCAGTAGAGGTATTTGTGCTGACAGAAGATGGATCCAGGAAGAAGTAGTTTCCATGCAACCCTTGCACACCCTCAACATCTGATTGTGGGACACATTGCTTCCAAAGCAGATCTTTGATGGTATGGAGGGCTGGGAAGGAACCCCCTTCCTGTATGGAACATAAACCTAGTCTTCCTGAATCTGCTTAGAGGGGCTTCTTCCATCAGCTACCAGCTAGATCCCAGCCCAGGAAGGAGGAAATGAGAGCTGGAGTAAGATTTCAGAATCAACTTCAGTTGGGATTCCCCATCACGACTGCCAAGAAACCCAACTACCAACAGCTGCCCTGCAGGGCAGATTCTGAGAAGTGCTTATGTTTTTATACTGTTTATTGTAATCTTCTCAGCGTATCTTGATCTTACTTCTGAACCACCTTGGACAGGATTATGCGTATACAGAATGGTGGAATATAAATAATAACAGCCTTAAAGAATAAATAAATAGAAGGCTTCCATGTGTTTATTTAGCATTCTCTAACCGCACACATCCCAAAAACAAATTTCTCATCTGTCTACAGTGTAGTCTCAACAGAGTTGATGGAGGTGGCAGAGGAAAATGTAGAACTAACATCAGACGAAAGCCCCACCAACAGATCTTCGATTTGGGAATAAAGGATGCAGTTAGAAGCCCATGTTGTTCCTACGTAGGCACGCTGACAAGTTTCTTCGTAGCATGGAGGAATGCTCCATCTTCTCTCAACTCCTCCTGCCCTGCAATATTTGAACAAGGAAGTAATTTCTCCACTGACACATTGGTGTTTAACATGAACTGCAATGCCTCTTCTTTCTCGAATGGGACTTAGAGAGCAGGGGGGTCTCTTGAGAGCCAGCAGGGTCCCTGTTGGTTGCTCCTTGGCATTTCAAATCTTAATTTAGCTCCACACGCACTAAGCATTTTCAGATATTATCAGACAAGACACCAGGCTATGTCTACTCCTGCGGATATCTCGTAGGTTCACTGAAGACAGGCAGAGCACTGTTGTCCTATATTGCAGGTTATTTTTATTCATAGCTGTGTTCCAATACACAGCTGCGACTAAGTTGCAAGATCTTCTCCACAGTCTGGTACAACTAATAATAACTGGGTGCCATCAAGTCAATTCTGACTTACTTTGACTCTTTTCTACATACACTCAGAAGTGGTTTACCTTTCCCTTCTTCTGGTGGCATCCTGGGCCTGTGCAGCTTGCCCAAAGTCACACAGGCTAACTCTTGTTGGATGCACTGTGGGGAATTGAACGCCCAACCTCTGGTTCACAGCCAGATGTCTACCCCACTGAACTATCCAGCCAGCCTGGTGCAATTAGCATGCTAAAATCAATCAGGTCACTTCCTTCCAGTATTCCCAGTTTTACCAGTTATAATACTTCACAACCTTCCCTTTCCATTTTTGCTTCCATTGAGCCTCACACAATTTCTTTATCTGTCTGCTATGGAAGGGGTTCCGCTATGTCCAGCTCAGCGTTCTTGCTACTTCAGTTGTTTTTGAGAAGCAGGCTTTCAGCATTTACATTTACGCTGAGAACTGTGAAGATGTGGTGAAATTCCAATGGATCTCGAAGGAAAGGAATACAACAGATTGATTCAGGGTGGCCTCTTAACCCCCTCATGCAGGGGTTCTGCATATCGCATGGGCAGCGAAGGACTGAAAACCTTGTATGGGGTAGCATATACAGCAGCAGTGGGGTTTATATTACATTGTCAATAAAAATGCACTTGAGCTGGTCAACGAATGAGTAGGTTGTTCTGCCATATCTCAAGGGAGAATGGTTATTTTAGGGCCTTATTAGCTTTCATTTTGGACCAGCGCTCTTCTGCAACCTGGGATGTACATGTTTCAGCCTTCCTCAGAAAAGGCTAGAGACCATTTCTCACTTGTGTTGTTTGCATAATATTAAAAATCTCATAACTGCAGAGCTGGAAGGGACCTTATGGATCATCAAGTCCAGCCCCTCTCAGGGAGGCACAGTGGGGAATCAGACTCTCAACCAAACACTGAGCTAGGTAAAGGTAAAGGTTCCCCTTGACATTTAGTCCAGTCGTGTCCGACTCTAGGGGACGGTGCTCATCCCCGTTTTCCAAGCCGTAGAGCCAGCGTTTGTCCATAGACAGTTTCCGTGGTCACGTGGCCAGCGCGACTAGACACGGAAAGCCGTTACCTTCCCACCGAGGTGGTACCTATTAATCTACTCACATTTACATGCTTTTGAACTGCTAGGTTGGCAGGAGCTGGGACAAGCGACGGGAACTCACTCCATCGCGTGGATTCGATCTTACGGCTGCTGGTCTTCCCACCTTGCAGCACAGAGGCTTCTGCGGTTTAACCCGCAGCGCCACTGAGCTACCCAGCGGTTATTTCACTGTTGGGATCACCAGTTTAAAAGGACCCTAGTTGCCAAGGTGAAGAAAGACCTCTGAGTTTGCATAAATTTCATCTTCTCCTGTGGACTAAACGAACTAATAGTTTGAGTTGGTTTCAGGTAGTTTTGTAGGTCCATTATATGTGTGCTGTGGTCCATGCTCAGGATGGACTTGCAGGTTATGAAAATATCAATCAAGTTCATACCATTAGATGTTTCTGTGGGCAGCAGAACCATGGATGACTACATCTGTGGAGCAATGAAGGTGATATAAACACAGAAAGCAAGACAAAAACCATGAAATAGAAAGGAAAGGGACCATGTGGGCATTGTGGAAATATACATGGGGTGGAATTATTTGTACTGGCTGTTGCAGCTGGAATGTTCAGGCCATTCCTGGCTTATACAAAAGCTGTACCCATTGAGACAAAAATTACAATTAAAAGGGTCTATCTACTCCACAGATGAAACCCGGTTTTATAGCCACAGTCTTTCATTAGAAAGCATTTATGTGAATGGTCATCGCTTAACAGAAATACATTAACACCTTCACTAAACGGAAGGTCCCAATATAAAAGTTCAAAGTGATATAAAACCAGTATATTTCCATAGTTGAAACATGTCCTTCAAAAAATTTCTACTCTAGCACCATTCCTACAAAAAGGTACAATTCTGGTACTCATTAGTAAGAAAACTATCAGTGGATTACCACATGTGTATAGGTGTGAGAGGGGAGCAAAGTCCATGAAAATGAACAAGGTGGTATAAATTCTGCCCAGGAAGATGCGTGGGAAACAGTGTCTTTTCCTTGTCTCTGCCTCAACCTAGGCTGGGTATGTAGCACAATTTTCTTCTGGTGAAAGGATCTCTCAGTGCCTGTCCTATAGCTGCATGTATCTTAGTGCATTTGGTTCCCAACCTTGGGTCTCCAGATGTTCTTGGACCACAACTCCCTGAAATCCTGGCCAGCACAGCTAGTGGTGAAGGCATCTGGGGAACCAAGCTTGGAAACCACTATCTTAGTGGGATTAAAAGGGATCCACGTGCCAAGAATGAAATAATGTATAGACATTAACTTCAATGTGGGACAGTTGCTGTGGTTGTTTTTTTTTCTCAACAGGAGATGAAAGTTCCGCTGGCACATAGGGACAGGGTGATAATTTCATATGGAAGTGATCGTATCAAAGATATTTATTGGAAACAACATTAAAATGGAATTTATGGCAAAAGTATCTGCATGTTGACCCAGACACTTACCTGAAGAGTTTGCTTCCACAGGAGAAGCGTAGGAACTTGTGCTCCCTGCCCCCCACAAGCATATCACTGCAACGTAGGATACGGGCGCTCCTGATCAACCTCTGCCTGAACAAAGGCCCAGACTGCATAGTTCTTTCACCTCAAAAAAGTGCAGGGAGAGATTCCGTGAACAAGGCTCTCCACATACACTATGTGGACCTAATTACATTAGGAAGTCAAACTCTGGCTTGGAAATAGGCCTCGTTTTGCCAGAAAACTCTATATCCCCACACCTTGACATACTGTTTCTTCTAAGAGAACAGCAAGGATAGCTTCTCAAAATCGGCAGGACGGGGGACGGACACAAAACCACTGACTCCAAATTCTAACTGAGAAACAGCCCCAAATGCCTAGTTTCCAAGGTATTTATTGGTTTGCTTCTTTATTTATTTATTACTAACGTTAATTCATGCCCTCTCCTGCCCACAAGGGCCTCAAAAGCAATTCACAGTAAAACAGATTTAAAAGCTTGTTTCAAACGCCGAAGTGAAGATGATATCATCAGAAGCATGACCCCAGAAAAATATTTCAAGTTCCAGCATCCATTACTTTAGGTTCTGGCTAGAGATGGGCATGAACCGCCAGTTCGGTGGTTTGTGCTGGTTCGGCAAATGGCCAAACAGGTGTTCCACAGTTCGGCAGCCCCCCCCCCCAAGCGGGCACCCAACTTGGAAGCAGCGCCGCAGCTTCCCTGTCCCACCTCCTCCAGGCACTGCCTCTGACTGGAAACCTGCTGGAGGAGAAGAGATGCCAAAACACTGAACACCTGTTCGGCCATTGGCCAAACTTGCATGAATCGCCGAAATGGAGTTTCTTGCCCATTTCTAGTTCTGGCTATCCACCAGGAGCTCAAGAGGAATAAAACCACTCTAGCTTCCCTCAGGAGGGAGTGCTGCAAACAAAGTGCTGCTATAGGGCGGGGGTGGGGGTGGGGGAAGTTCTAGTTGTGTTTATTCCCCAACCCAGCCTGCTGGCTATTAAAATATTCAATACTAGAATTTGAAATATTTGTTTTTCTAGCGTCCTGCCTCAGATGTTAGTATATTCACGGAGCCCAACCCAACAGAAACGTCTCCTGGGGAAATCTTACCAATTGAAATGAGAGCTCAACTGGCAAAATCCTGTAGAGACCGGAACGATTTCAGTCATGCCTTTTTGTACAAAGATCTCCATGCAGCACCTCCGTGTGCTGCCTGGGCCATCCTCTGTCGCTGGCTGCCCAGTCCGGGAAGGAACTTGGGCTTCCTTCCCCACCTCCTCCAGCAGCTGAACACTCAGACGTGGAGGCGGGGTGGGGATTCTCCCTGCGCAGCCATTGAATGGTAGGCTGACTGAGGAGGCAGGGAAGGGAAGTCTGAAATCCTTCCCAGACTGGGCACCTGGCAACAGAGGACGACCTGGATGGCACGCAGAAGCTTGAGTGGGGCAGCTGTCCGGGATGTGGGGGAGAAATCTTCATACAAACAGACACGATTTAAGTCGTGCCCATCTCTAATCCTAAGTATAACTCAGGGTTGAACCAAGTGTAGTCCTAGGGTCAGAAGTGGCTCTCAAGGCTATTTTTATGCCTCTCCCAGCTCTCATCCTTTTCTTGTTAAAAATAAAGGGTGAACGGTACTTCTAGAAGCTTGCAGGCGTGGCAATTTATCAGCTACCTCCTACTCCATTTTACACCCTCAAAATATCTGTTACAGCAGCTCCACTGACTGCCAATCCATTTCTGGACACAATTCAAAGTGCTGGTTTTAACCTATAAAGTCCTAAACGGCTTGGGTCCAAGCTATCTCAAGGACTGTGTCTCCCTTTATGAGCCTACCTGGGTGTTAAGATCATCAGTAGAGGCCTTGCTCTCTGTCCCACCACCTTCACTGGTGTGTTTGGTGGGAACACAGGAGACAGCCTTCTCTGTCTCTGCTCCCAGATTTTGGACCTCCCTCCCACAGGAGGCCAAGCTGAACACCTTTCTCTTCAGGCAAGCTTTCCCTCATTGACTGGCGACATGAGTGAGGTTTTAAATGGATGGTTGTGCCTTACTGCCTTGAATGTGTTGCTTTGGTTTAATATACCTTAGTGTGGCATTTGTTTGATTCTTTTTATTATTCGTGTACCTACTCTTTTTAGCTTTAAATATTGTCTTTTAATGATGTAAGCTGCCTTGGGTCCTTTTTAAGGAGAAAGGCGGTGTATAAAATATTTTAAATAAATAATTGAAATAATAAATAATATGGAAAACTTCTAGCCACCTACAGTTTGTATCTTTTGTGTGTGTGTCTTCTGTAGCTTTCTAGAGGATGCAGTAGGCAGAGGACTGGCCCCTGGATCCACAAAATTCGCCCACTCCTCATCAGACTGGACAATAAGCAAAGCAGGTGGAAGACAAAGAGCCTCACGATGTTAAAGCCATGGAATCTGACCTTAGTCACAGGCACAGACTGATGGAGCATTTGGGAAACCCAAAAGCTGGTTCGCCCATTTTGTGACATTTTGGTTTGTCTAATAAAGGCACTGTTACACTTATTTAGAGGTAACGTCTTTCCAAAGCAGCTCAGCTAAGGCTGTGAACTGATTATTGGGGGGGGGGGGGAACCCATGCAAATAGAGAGCAGGGATATGAGCAGGTGTGAATCAGGCTACTTAACACAGTAGATTATTCTATAATCATTGAAACTTACTCTGAACCAAAAATTATGATGATTTGTTTTGTTGCTAAGCCCAAACAAAAAAACCCTTATTACAGCTATTTATTTCAAGCCAAAGCTTATGAAACACACAGACTGGGAAATCTCAGAGGGAAATGCTTGAAAGCCATTCTCCTGAACCGTGGAATAAGGAAAGCATCAACCTACCATGGATCTTGAGACTGGACATTTCCAGGTGTGAGAGAGATTTCTGCAGGAAATAATAACCTAAAAGGATTTCTCTTCCCTTTATCTGCAAACAAAAGGTACTAGGTGTTTGTGCTGAATGAAAGGGGTCTCACCCCATTCTGCAGTCCGGCTAATGGAGCAATCCAGTTCATGGGGACCATCGGTAGGGTGGTTTATAAAGGCTGTCAACAAGTAAATAAACACTTTTGACACTTTCTTTCTCTAACCACTTTCTGGGTGTGGATGGAGGTGCAACAGAGACAGTGTTCTTTCCCTATCAGCTCTGGATTCTGCCATATCCCATGAGTTTCATTCCAGAAATGATTTTGCGGCACTGGGTTTAGCATGACCAGAGCACTCCAACAGACACAGGAGCGTGAAAGCTTGAACTGACACTTTTGTGATGTCTCTGAATCCTCGCAGAATGTATTACAAGAGACGTTTTTGTCTGGCTTAGAATGTTTTCCATGCCATGATGGGTCATGCTTCATTTCCCCAAAATTGTCTGTTGCCATACAAGCCCAAGCTGAATTCCTTGTGATGCCAAAACTTTTCAGAGCTGTACAGCTTGATTGTCTACATTCCTACTTGAGAGATAACCTCTTTCTGCAGAGATTTGAGTGTTGAAGTGCGCAGTTCTTATCATTCTGGTGGCAGTAGGTTCCAGTGGCTTCCATTAAACAGCCGTTGGGCTGCTCACCAATCTGCAGGGCAACTGAGTCACAAACTTAACAAGGACCTCAAGGTCATCTTACGCAAAAAAATGTTAATCAAAGGCAACACTCGCTCCAGATCACATCCGTACAAAATTGGTTCACTTGAGTATACACTGGCAAGAGGTTTTTTATTTGAGTTCTGTAGGATGCCCAGCTTGCCATTACAAGTTCAGAATTTTTAAGCCTACAAATAAGGAAATTTTGTTGCAATGGTTGTTATTGAAAACAATGGGCTTAGCTCAGTGTTGAAATCCTTTCTGACAGTTTTCCCTCAATGGATGGAAACCTTCACTAAGAAGGAAATTGAGAGGGTCCCCAAATGTGGCCTATTATGTTTTCTCTTAATCTGCTGGAACATCTACCTGTGCCAAGGGCTTTGCAACATTATAAAGGTGCTCTTGCATTACAGTCCTTTTTTAAAACAATAATCATCAAGTAGTGAGGTGTGAGCAGAATCATAATTGTGGTTCCACATTCCAGCTATTTCTACTAACCTCCTGCAACACATGTCCACAGAGCCTGTTACTGGTAGGTGTATCCAGCAAACTAGAGGTCCCAACACTCATCCTGTTTGTGTTTTGTTTTTACTCCAAGACATGAACAAAAACACTCTGCTTTGTGCCTGCTTTTGTTTCAAGAACAGACACACTTTACCCAAGTTTACTGTTTATGCAAAATTGCACTGCATGCATGCAGATTCTTGCTGAGCTTCTGCACATACCAGTATCGACACTTATGCATTTCAAAGACACCAAATGCAAGCTGCTGAAGAGATAACAACAAGAGGGAGCCTAAAGGTAATAATAGGAACAGAAAGGTAGTAATAACACAACATCAAAGCGGAAAGCTAAGGGCAAACCAACAGCATCATCGCCATGCCACATCCATTTCCAGTTGGGAAAGATTGCCACCCACAAGGACTTTAAAAAACAAAAACACAGCCAGAGAGAGAGAGAGAGAGAGATTGAGAACTGTAATGGTCTAAGAGGATCATGGTCTGGATTCTCTGAAATAATTGAGTGAACTGTATCAACTTTGGGGACAACATTTCGCTCATGCTTTCATTGCCAACGTGCCCAGAGTTTGTGCTGCTCTGTATAAACTCTGTAAGAATGTGAGAGCCAGTGTGGTGTAGTAATAGACAAGAGGACTCAGGAGACCAAGATCTGAATCTCTGCTTGGCCATGGAAGCTCACTGGGGTGACAGCGGCAATGGTAATAGGTAAAGGTAAAGGTTCCCCTTGACATTTAGTCCAGTCGTGTTCGACTCTAGGGGGCGGTGCTCATCCCCGTTTCCAAGCCATAGAGCCAGCGTTTGTCCGTAGACAGTTTCCGTGGTCACATGGCCAGTGCGACTTAGACACGGAACGCTGTTACCTTCCCACCATGGTGGTACCTATTTATCTACTTGCATTTGCATGCTTTCGAACTGCTAGGTTGGCAGGAGGGCAATGGTAATACCCTTCCCTAAATACATCAAATCCCTTGGAAATCCTGTTAGGGATTGCTACAAGTGAGGCGTGAGTTGATGGCACAAAACAAAACAAAACATGTAATATACCGTAAGTATCTATTGGCATACAGTTGCCTTACTGTGGAAGATAAGGGGGATTTCCATGTATTTGTATAACTTGTTCTACTTTACCTCATCAGAGGGTCAGCAAGGAACTATGGAAGACACATAAACCCCAGAGTCAATTAGAATTCGCATGGAGTCGAGGCATTGTCTTCTGAGATTTCTGTATGTTCCCATTGCCCCTGTCCATCAGCCCCCCTTCTTTTTTTGAGAGGGACCTGACCAGGTGAGTTACTATCTTATTTTCTTCTTCAATGGATGCCATGTTAAGATATTATTACTCAGAGCTCCTAGAATTGCCACCCTGGTTCAAGTCCCTCTCTACATAACAATTGCATTTATGTGTGTTGGAAAAATCTTTTCACTGCACAAACATCCATACCTATGGATCCTGAAGGTATCCTGTGCTGAAAATCCTAACATTTCACACACTGTAGGGGCTGCCATATATTTTGCCACTGAGGAATCATAGAATAGTGAAGTTGGAAGGGGTCTATAAGGCCATTAAGTCTATCCCCCTGCTCGATGCAGGAATGCAAATCAAAGCAGATCTGCCGGTGGTTGTCTTTCTCTTGAATGCCTCCTGTGTAGGAGCACTCACCACCTCTCAAGTTAATTGGTTCCACTGTCGTACTACTCTAACAGTTAGGAAGTTTTTCCTGATATTCAACCAAAATCTGGCTTCCTATAACGTGAGTCCATTGTTGCGTGTCCTTAACTCGGGGATGATCGAGAACGGTCTTACCAGACAATGAGATTTTCCCCCCTAGTCTGCCTGTAAGAATAAAATATTTGCTAGAATCTTTCAATGTTTTTATGCTGGTGTAACGCAATCCATAGAAATCTCGATGGCTAATTGCTCTCAATTTGGATCAAAGCAGAACAGTTAATGCCTATGCTAACTTCTTAACCTGTGGCAACTCTCTGCTGAGGTTTACTACGGAGTTGCAGGCATAGTGAATCATATTTTGGCTACTGTCTTAGGCTTCAAAATTAATGGACAACTTGTTGGTGCCGACCATATAAACAGACCCTATTAATAACCCAACAAGAACCTAGAAAAACACATAATGGGTGGCCTTGATAGTCAGGGTCAGATCTTAGATATGAGAATTAGTTATGTCATAGTTTGATCCGTGCAATGTAGGAGAACATGATTTTACCTGACGTTACTGACATGTGTTTGTGGCTATTTCCACAGCTTCACGGACAAGTGGTTTGCAGTCTCGTAGTTTGAAAATCTGAAGTTCTTTGTCATATGCCATCAAGTTAATTTGGACTTATGGCAACGCTTTTCAGGGTTTACCAGGTAGAGAGTAATCAGAAGTGGTTTACCATGCCCTTCTTCTGAGGTGCCCTGGGACTGTGCAGCTTGCCCAAGACCACATAGGCTGGCTTTTCTCCCAGGAGGCACAGTGGGGAATCAAACTCCCAAGCTCTGGCTCCACAGTCAGATACCTAAACCACTGAGCTATTCAGCCAGCCCGAAGTTCTCCATACACTTATGGTTTCCCTCCAGTATCAATTTCTGTGCATGGAATGGTGTTTTCACATAGACAGTTTTTCATTCAACAGTAATGCAAGTTATTAGTCTTTACACACTTATTAGACAAATTCCATCCTGATAATAAAGTATGCAGCAAGCAGAAGGTCCACAGGCAATAGCTAATGCCTTAGGAGAAAAATTCAAGTGATTTGGGCAATGAAACTGAGCCAGAAACTAGAGATAACATAAACTAAACTAAAAATCATCAAGTTAACCTTATCTGCTGGAAAAAAGTTAAACCTATGGCCAAACTATGGCCACTAATTAGATTCAGAGGCTAACTTACCCCCATTGTAGTATCCATGTGCATATATGTGTTTTGTAAAATATGAAAATAAATTAAAAAATACTCTGGCCCCCCAAAAAGGCACATCTGCTACACCATCACTCACAGATGGGTTAGATTCTGCAGTTCTCAATATAGGAACTGCTGGATAGCTCAGTGGTTTAAGTATCTGGCTGTGGGGCCAGAGGTTAGGAGTTCAATTCTGCACTGTGCCTCCTTGACAGGAGCTAGACTCGATGATCCATAGGGTCCCTTCCAGCTCTGCTTACCTTATTATAAGTGTAAATGGACATGGCAGATGTTTTTCCATCAGGGCATTCCTGTATTAACAAGGGAAATCTGAGTGTAGAGACAGGATGGTCCCATAGCTATTTTCATCATTCATGCAGTAATGTGGGCTGGGGTGGGGGTGCAGAGATGAGAAACTTCAGATTTTTGGTAATCAAGCATGTTGCTCAAATATATCTCAAGCCCAACAAAAGAACCAACCCAGTTATGCTAAAAAAAAACTAACTAATATGCAACAGCAATCCATCTGTTGTTACAGATACCTCTTATGCTTCGATCAAAACACGTAGGTTGGGGGTGGGAGAAACCCCAACAAAGCAAAACAAAAAATTAAATAACGCAACTGCCCTGAATCCACAGAAGCATGAACTAGAGTTTGAGAAGTTACTTTCTGGGACTACAACTCCCAGAATTCTCCACTCAGCATTCTGATCGTTCTATGCAAGGGAATTCTGTAGTCAAAATAATTCAGTTTCCCAGTCTTTCCAAATTCTGATCCTAGTAATGGGAAGGAGGAAGCATTCTTGTGTTTCTGTTTCAAACGGGTGCATTTCCTTTTTGAATCGACAAAATTCCCCCATACCACCGAATTACATTAGCACATAGGAAGCTTTGACCCAGTTTAGACCATTTGCCCAGTACTCTCTGCTGTGACTGGCAAAAAGGAGCATTTCAGGACTTCGGCAGAAGATTTTCCCATCACCTACTACCTGACCCCTTTAAGTTGAAATGCTGTGAGTTTAGCATGCAAAGCAGATACTCTTTCACTGAGCAATGTCCCCCCTTTCCCGGAGCAGACAAAGCTCCATTTAATCCCATATTCTGTTTCCAACTATGACCAGACAGAAGCCTCTGGGATTTCTGCCAGCAGGCATGCGGCAATGGCTGCCCTTTGTTGTTTAATCCCAACATTTGTTACTCAGAGATATACTCCTTCTGAACATGGAAGCTCTGTGGAGCGAACACAGCTAATAGAAACACGCACATATGTCTCCCATAAATCCTCCATCCCATTCCTTGCAGAAAGCCTGCAGAAACCAGAGGACCTCACCACATCTGGTAGGAGTGAATTCTCTGTTAGAGGAGCTATCCCACCCACCTTCTGCCCTCCGTCTGAAAATTTGGGCTTTGCATTTCTTAATATACCACTATGACTATCTGCTTCAGTGAGAAGCTGCTAGGTGAAATTCTTCCCTCTTCTGCCAACTAGATCAATAAGCTAAAGGTGGAGAACCTCCGCCTCTCCCCTACCAATGTTATTATGCTATTAGACTCCCAACTCCCATTTGCTCCACCCAGCGTGGTCAGTGCCGAGATGATGTGAATTGTAATGAAACAGTGCCTGGAGGATCACAGACTCCCCATTTCTGTTCTAAACTTTTTATATACATCCTTGGATGATGGAAGGCAGATGATCCAGCAGGTTTACTGGTAGGAGCTGCCATTTCCCACAATGTGCAGTACAATCATTTACTCAGAAGCATGTAGATCCAAATCAATGTGGCTTATTCTCCAGGAAGTGAATTTAGGATTGTAGGCTGAATTTGGAAAACCACATGCAAACCACTACTTCAACCAATTTTGCTAGAAATAGTGGCATACTGGTCATTGACTTTCAGACTGGGGCCAGGTCACATGCAAACCTCAAGCAGGTTACATCAGAGACAGAACCATTGTTCTTTCCTGCCTTTTTAAAAAAGTTGATTGTTTGGAAAAGGAAAGGGAAAGAAAGTATAAAGATGGAAGCCGTGGGAGAAAGAAGGAAGAAGTGGACAAGAAAAATAGAAAAGAGTGATTGATACATAAGGCAAAAAATGGATCTAGTGTAACTGACTGGGATGAAAGATGGGTCCCAGTTTTGAATGTCAATTGGCGAAGTAACGAGACACAGAAAAATGCATTGTGCTGACCTAGCTAGATGTTGTGAATCTTTCTGAGAGAATTGGATGTTTGAATTGTGTCCAAAAGTACATGGAGCTGTGAAAACCTTAAGAACTCAAATATTGGCAAGGAGATAATGGGGCATTCAAATTAAAAAGGACAAAGAGGCAAAGCTCTCTCAACATGGCGTCATTGATTTGTGATCCACACACTGTATATCCTTCATCTTCATTCTTGCTTCGTTTGCAACCTTCTGCCACCTTCTCAGACAACCCCCCCTCCCCGCAAACCTGAACGACCTGACACACTGAAGCTTTCATACCAAACCAGAACCAGATTAAAAAACATATCTTGGAACCTTACAATTCTCTGTCCCACTTCCCTCTCCTTTGTTTGTACACATAGCCGGGTGACCAGCTTTTTCTGTTAGGTTGCTATCAGGCCCACTTCTATGCACAGAAAGAGCAAGTGAACATCTCCCCGCTCTGAAACTGGAAGCATGTCTGCTCTTGGAAAAGCATCAGAGATGTTACAACAGGGATGGGACTCTTTGGTGGAAACCTGCCAGTGGCTGCAAACCAGGAGCTGATGAGACCAAAACCAAAGTTTTGGGGTAAAGGCATCAGGCCAGGGTTTGGGAAGAAGCTCTCTGGCCTGTATCTTGCCTGTAGGCTGCAGATTTTCCACTCCTCTACTGTAGAGAAAGAGGACTGACCAGCAAATGAATGGCTCTCCTGGCCTGGATGAGGGATTCTTGTGTCCCACATTCTCTGAAAGCTCAGCTTCACAGTCCTGACCCAGCTTTGCTCTCAGATACCCACTAGACAGCACCTGTGAACATCTGTATCATTTGTTTATTTGCTTGTTTACAACATTCTCATCACCTCCTTCAACCATACAGATAGCAACTATAATGAAAATAATAAAAGAATAAGGACAAGAACTCCAGATAGGACAACAAGACATGGAAAAGGAGCCAATCCCCCCAAAAAACAAATCCAAAGCTAATTATCTTTAAATGCCTCAACAAAGAAACAGGATTTGATCTAAGCCTAAAATCATTGCAGTGTTTGGTACCAGTTATACCTCATGAGGAGATTGTTCCCAAGTTGGGGTAACTGTGGTACCCAGAGAAGAACCTCCCTGATAATCAGATATGGAGAGAGAAATTTAGGTTTCCTGCAGTTTAAGCGAGGGCAGCATGAAATTTTGGGAATGGAGGGTGAGGTGCCCTCCTGTCCCAGTCCACAAGCCACTGCACACTTTAGGGCTTTAAAGATAAGCACAAGCTTACCTTTAAGAGGGCTTGGAAAGAAATAGGTAGCCGTTGAAACTCTTTTAGGATCTGTACATTATTCTGCCTGGAAAAACCAGGTGTAGTTCTTTTGCCAGTTTATACTGGTACACCAGTATTGTTCTTAACACAATGGCACTTGACAAGTAGGACAACATGCCTGGGTATAGTAAGGGTGAGGTACTTTGGAAGACCTCTGGATGGCTGAGAGGTTGGAGGTCACCCCCAAATGGCCTAGTCCAGCCACAAGCAACTTGTAAACCAAGGTTTCCATGAAATCCTTGTGCTTATTTGTGTGGTTCACACAGTTATAAATCATCGTCATCATCTCAGAATTGAAAGGGGCCCTATGGATCATCAAGTCCAGCTCCTGTCAAGGAGGCACAGTGGGGAATCAAACTCCCAACCTCTGTGTCCATAGACAGATGCCTAAACCTGACACAGCCCAGTAGGGAAGGAGGACAGGAAGGCAAAAACATGGAACAGAAAGCCAGAATGACGGGAATGAAGATGGCAAGGGGACCCCAATATGCAACTAATTCAGATATCTGATAAAAGAAAGGGAAGAAGGGAAGCAGAAAAGGACAAAGGAGTGATAGGAAAAGAAAAATAGTTCTTATTCAGATAGATAAAACTTTGGCATTGAATTTGGTTTCTTGGGTGAAGAGGTTTTAACATGTTGACTTTTTGTTTTTTACTGCTGTGCTTTTCATGCTGTTTGTGTGCTTAATGTGAACGTTTATAGTTACTTGTATTTTATTATTGTTAAGCTATCTTAAGCACCAGTTTTGATGGACAGGCGGGATAGAAACTTAATATGTGCACACATTCACAGGTAAAAATGGTGCAGGGGTTTAAAGAGAATGCTTCCTCTTTGAGCATTAGGGCATCTGTAATTTTAAGTCAAGATGAGCAGTAGACAGAAGGCAGCTTCTCAGGTCACAAGGCTACAGGACTCTGAACAGTTATATTTGCAAGAGACTTTCATGAGTCCACCATTAAGAAGTACGCTAGGCCAACTTGTCAGTTCTCGTGTGCGATTCTTTGGCTTAAAAGGAGACAACAGCTTTCTTTTCCTTCATCACCTATTCTCTCCCAGGGAGGACAGCCCTTTCAGCATGCGGCAGCTGCTGTTTATTGCCAATCCGTAGCTTCCACATGACATCCCAACATTTGTTAGAGTAAAAATAGGTACACTTAAAAAAAAAAATTATCTGAGATTTATGTTGAGAGGACAGAACAGAAGCTATTTTTCTGCTATGTCTGTTAGCCTAACTCTCAATATATTATGCCCTGAAAATAATTATTTCATTCTCCTCTTACATTAAAATATATATCAGATTTTAACATTTAAAAATCCATGTTTTCCATTACATGACACAAGCCCAATGGGATTTTGATAATTTTAAATGGCTGTATATAACAGCAAAATTATCAGAACAAGAACTTAAAAAATAAAATCCGGCACTCTTAAGAGGTACAGGTGCCACTGATAGTTGCAATACAGTGAAAAAATAGGTGTGTTTACAAATGAATACCCCCAATCTTTGGATAAAAACTCTAGCTAAAATATCTAGGATTTTTTTTTTGTTTTGGTTTGACTTACTTTTTGCTTCAGTTGAAATAACATGCTGAGAAATTGAAACTATTTATTTATTTATTTAGTATTCAATTTATACACCACTCATCTGGCAAATTGCTACTGTACAACAACAACAAAAAGAAACAAAGTAGAATTGCACTCATAGACTAAACTATCCCACAAATAGGTTGTGCTTAAGATACAAAAAAAAAAAAAAAAACAGTAGGAAAGTTTTTAGGGTGGAATAGGGTGATATTCATGTCAAGAGACTGGTAATAAGGATGAAAGGATGTTATAAAGCTATGAAAAACGGTCCCAAAGGACTGAAGCATCCTGGCAGAATTAGTTTTCTAAATATATCTATATATTTTTTTTAAAAAAAGGTGGATTCTAAGCAAGATGGAAGGGCTTTAGCAAAGTTGTTAGAAAAATAAAACTCAGCCCTGCACAGGATTTGGGGGGGGGGGGGGGTAGCAACGGCTGGGTCCGGAAGGGTTAAGGGGGAGCAAAACGGTCAGGCTGAAGCCTGTGTTAGGCCTCGTTGCCATGACGGCAGACTGTCTCGCTGGCACTCCCTGACCCCTGAAGGGGGATCTTGGGGAGGGGGAGAAAAAGGCTGAGACACAGACACTACTGGGCGGGTGGGGTTGGGGCAAAGTCCCAGGAGAACCAGTCTAACACCTGATACACACGTTACAGCCACACACACACACACACACACACACACAATACACACTCACATACACACAGAGGAGAGTGAGGTTCAAATCGCACATGCACAGCAAAGACGCAGGCGGACCAAGGTGCCGTTGAGCTTCTCCGCGCTGTGATTTGCAGGGATGCATATTAGCACACAACCCACACGGAGGCAGACAAAGAACGAAGCGGCAGCCACATACATCACCCGTCACCGGCTAATACACAGCAGCCAATAAATTACAATACCAAATGAATGCAACACAGGTTAAAAAACAAAAACAAAACAAAACAAACACACACACACCTCCATCCAGACGCAAAATGCAGGGAAAAAGAAGGGAGGAAACAATACGACAAAGAGAAGATAGCAAAGCAGGTGCAGGGCAAAAATGTTCACAGCACACCCCGGAGTGAAAGGTCCCAAATCCCACAAGAGGTGGACACACACAAAAACCATGCCATACCGCCGAGAGTCTCTACATGAGACTCAGGAATTTCAGAACCTTAAGCTCATCCTCACTCAAAAAGCCCAAAAGCTAAGAGGTCACACAATAAAGCCAGGCAGCAGACAATGAGGGCCAGTCAAAGACGTAAAACAAGAGTGGGCCAAGAAACCAGGAGGCCAACCCAACACAGTCATCCCACAGAAAACACAGCATCTCTGCATGCCGAGTCCATAACAATGAGAAATCCTTCAATTTCATCCCTAATAGGATTTGTGACTCTGTACCTAATGCATACACAAATCTTGTCCACATCACCATTCCCCACCCTCCAGCTTGATTAGCTTTGTTGTCACCAGAGTCAAAAAGACCATTTTGACGCAACCTGTCGAGCACCACCATCCCCTACCATCACCACCCTTCCCACCCAGCTTCCTCCACCACCACCTTCCAGGAGCTGATCAAACACAGCAAGGACAGGGAAATAAGAAGTTGTGGATACTGATGGATACCATTTATCCTTATAGCTCACATCTGACAGCCTTCCGTTGTCTTAGACTGGGACAGCTGGGTTAATGTTATGTGCTGTTGAGTTGCATCTGACTTCTAGCGACCCTAGTAAGATTTTGAAGGGTATGAGACAATTAAGCAGTGGTTTTATCAGTTCCACTCCCCCAGTGAGATTCCATGTCTGAGCAGGGATTTGTACCCCAGTTGCCCGAGTCCTACTCCACCACTCCACTGCACTGGCCCCCAGCCTATCTGAAGATACTAGGAATTAAACAATTACATTCTACAAACAAGGTAGCTGCTGCAACACTGAGCAGTCTGGGCAAAATGGCACCACCATAAAGAGACCCCACTAAGAAACAGGCTGCTTTCTGGCCCAACTCCACTCCAGTAATCTTGAACCAGTCTGCCTAACTAGAACAGAGTGACATCATACTTAGACAACCTATATTCCTAATTTATCACTCATGGTACCTTGCTTCCAGAGTGGGCTGGCTTAAAAAAAAAAGTACAGATACCAACACACATACCCCATCTTAGTTGTCCCCTAGAATCAGCCACAGAGCTGGGTTCTGCAGTTTTGATGCCTGTGATTCAGCTGCAGGTCTGGAGTAGAAAACTCATTTGCTGGCGAGGAAGGACAGACTTGGGTTAGAATACATGGCTTTGTCCTGAAGCCCTGACCCTTTATTTGGGCCTGGCACTGGAAAATGTGCCAAAGGCCTCTCAATCAGGAAAACTCAAGTTCTACCACCCCCATATAAACACATGGCCCCAGCATAGTTCCTGAAGGGGATCCCCTATTCATGGGTTATTAGATAACCCCCACTCCCATAACCAAACACAGTCATTTGCAAATGCATGCAGGTTGGAGCTTTGCCTGCCTGTTCAGACATTGAAGGCGGCTCTGCAGGCTGTTCCCACCACTCCCCTTCTGGGAACTGGCAGACAAACCATATGCACCCGAGCGCATCCTTATAGCTGGTGTTAATCTCAGACAACTACTATGCCACCTGGTTCCATGCTTACAGCCATTAACACAAATCTGAATCCCCCTGTTATCCCTCCATATGGAAGAAGAAGGGTGGGATAGAAGGATAGTTGTTCTAAGTAATTTATCATATTAAGATACCCCCTGCCTATGCACTTTCACTCAACCAGTTCCTCTATTTTTTTCTTTCTCAGAGGAAGGTGTGACAACCAGAACATCCAATTAAAAAAACAAAACACAAAATGTTTTCTGTGTAGAAGCACCCTAGTATCCCTACAATGTCCTGCTATGATCTCCACAACAGCCGGCATGGACAAAAATCTCAGGAAATTTGGGTAGTGGGTGGTTGGGAGTGATGAGTGTTGACATCTAACAGATCTGATGGGCAAGAAGTTGGGGAAGACCAGGATCGGGCCAGACTTTCATGGCACTCTCCATGAACGGGCCTAGCCCTTTAAATAGACTAGCTGGGCAACCAAATGCCATCACTTTCTTTTCTGCCATCTCTGCATGAAGAAAAATCATAATCTGGGAGCCCTGCCCAGCCTGGCAAACCTGGTATAATATTTTTGCTCAGTCTGGGAGACCTTATGTGAAGACCCTACTGGAAAGAAGATGGATGGGTATTTCCCTTTGTCTCAGTAACACAATGTCATATCAATATTTCTGAGATATGAAATCCATTTCCTCTACATTGAGAACACTTCCTTCACCTCCCTTTGCCCATATCCACATTCCAGCCCAGCCCAGTTCTGTCTTCTTCTGAGAAAGTGAACGTGATAGAGGTAGTGGCAAGTAGAGCTCCTAGCCTCAGATGCACCCACCTGCATACAATGTATTCACCCTGGGCACACACAAATTACTCCTAAAAGGACTGGGTAGCTGTGCATGACCTACAGAACACAGAGGTGACATGGCAAAAATGGAGATAATATGTGCCACCCACTGCAAAAATAAAGAAAGTATGCCCTCCATCTTCTGCTTGTAAGCCTTAGAATTTTTTGGCTACATCACCAAACTCTAAAAATCTATTTGCTACCTGGTGCTAATGTTCATACTGTCTTCAAGTCTTCATGTAAACCTGGCCTATCTAGTCAGGTAAGAATGGGGCAGCACGACAAGCAACTGTGTTGCAATAAAACAGGTGGGTCCATGCAGACTATAATGTGTACACATAATGTGCTGGGATAGGATTTGGGGGTGAGGAGGAACAGAAGGTTGAGTGAGAATCCCTAGATTGGTGAGTCTTACGAATGACAGATGAGAGGGTGGGTGGAGATGCAGCTAGGCATGAAGTTGCCTATCACAAGCAAAAACAGATCAGAGCCCATAAAGGGTGGTGAATGAATGGGAAAGCTGGTGGCAGAGATGGATGAATGGGAAGGTGTGAAGGACAGGGTTATCTTGCAACAGGTGGATCTCATTACATTAGGAGAAAAAGAGTTGAAATTAAGAGCTAGTTGACTAATCTCTGGAATACTGCGGTGGGCACCTATGCCATCTATTCATCTGGATTGACGGGCAAATGGAGGCAATTTCGTTGTATGTGTATACTATGTATAGACTTACAATGACAATAAATTTATTTATTTATTTATTTATTTGCCACCAGGTGCCTACCTTGGTGTGCATGTGGCAATATTCATGTCTGCACACACCACAGATCACATTGGCCATCTATCCTGCCATAGCTGGCACTCCCAAGTTCTATGCCATGACCCCATTCACACCGAAGGACAGTAACAAACCCACTTTCCTCCAGGTTCATCAACCCACAACTGAGAGAGTGCCTTCAACATTTAGAGAGACATGTTGCACTCTCTAGGCAAGGGGCAGAGGAGAATATGGGCAGAGACCCCGGCTGGAAAATCCATGAAGGAAAAGGGAGAGAAAGGGAGGAAAGGAACATAAACAGAAAAGGAAAAGGATAGGTGGTGATCACAATAAGCTCCCTTCCCCCATCTGGTCTGCTCTGCCGCAATTCCCTCCCTGTACACACACACCGCCTTAAAGCTGGTCGGGAGGTCAAGTTATTAAGAGGATTCTGGCTCTAACACAGGGAGCGAAAGTATGTGGGGGGTGGGGCTACAGATACAGTGTGAGACTGCCTGTATGCGCGCTTGTATGCACAAAAAGATTACTTGGCCCTGCCTGCTTTGGAGATGTGGACATGACCTCCTCCAACATGCAACCTGCCACATTTGGTCATAGCAAATCTTCTCCCAGAGTTGGCCAACAACGCTCATGAGTGCCCTCTGAATGCAAAAGCCCCAACTCTTCCCGTCTTCTCCCTCATTCTCATCTCTCCATTTCGTTTCTAATTTCAATGGTCAAAGACCCCCCGTCGAAGACCAAAACTTTGGGCAAATCTCAAGCACCACCAAAAAAGCACCCAACCTCAGAAACAGAAACACATGAGATCATCGTGTCAAGAAAGTAGGTCAGGGCTGAAGAGGTGGGGAGCAAAGGTGGAACCATGAGGCAGGTTCTCACTACAAAGGGGTACCCTCAAAGGTTTCCCCAATCATCAGCATCTTAGAACTGCAGAGCTGGAAGGGACCCAGTCTATACCCCCATTACATGTACCACGTCTGTTCCCTTTCAAAAGCAGTTAACACAAATGGAGTGGCTGCTACACAAAACCCCAGAATTAGCTGCACCTTAGCTTTTGTCCTCAGCAATTACCATCCAGAATTACCTTGCTTTTTCCTGTCTGTGAGAGATCATCCATAAACAGATATTCAGTTAACTCTCAAAGGATGAACATATTGAATTCTAGATATATCCTCATTCCCATCTAAAACTGGTCTGCTGATTCATAGTCTGGAGCAGCAGAGGTTAATGCAAACAAATCATCATTCATTACTTCCAGTGCAGGAACACTCCAAGGATCTCAATTTTAATTCCCCAGAAGTGATTATCACCACATTAAGGGTTGGTTGCCCCTTGATGGAAGGGTTCAGCCCTCACCTTAAGAGAGCAAGCTAAGATCTCCGAGTTTTAAGGTGGCATCTGTTTTTGGTTAAAAGAAATGTGGAAGCCCAAAATCTACTTTGTGTTAGCATTGAGGTAATGGTGCGACAGCAATACAGGTGGACAGGGTATGTCTGTGCAGAATATCTTGAAAGCACCTAATACTACATTAAGAAGAATATAAGAATAATATGCATCCTTCTGTATATATAAACGCAAGATTCACTAGTACATAACAATTTATGCTAGTTCATAAGCAGGATAAATATGGACACACAACCCAGCTGCTTTAGAAGTATGCAGTCCAGAGGTGACAGTGCAATATATGTCAGAGTAGGGAGCCAGAAGACTCAGCTCCCCCCCCTCAACTCCCAAGATGGTGCCCCACCCTGGAACATCTCAGCAGAGGCCGTTTGCATGCAATCGCGCATGCGCGGACACCCCGGCACCTTTGATGAAGAACATATGCATCCGTTTCTTTGGACTGCAGATGTGGCCGCAAGCACATGTTAACTTTTTCCCCCCTAGGGTGCATGCATGCTTGGCACAGGGATGTCCATGGCTGGCGATACGCACGAGAGGGTGCATTCGCAGCTATGCCTGACTGAGTGGTGTATGGATTTGTCTCTATGTACAGAGAAGAGGGGAGGAGGGGAGGGAGGGTGCTATTTTCACGCATGGAGAACTGTAAAGGCAGCGTTGTATAAGGAACATGGGCAGAGGATTCCCCGCTCGGAATAGCTTCTCCAACTACCACCATCAAATTGTTGCAAACCCACCCACCCCCCACCTCCACCCCTGAATTCCCCTCCTCTTAGCCCCCATGCTCCTGCTAAGCAAACTGATTTATGCTCTGGCAAAGCTCTACCAATGAATGGAGGCTGCCTGGGCTGGGAGAGACCCCTGACCTCGCCCATGACCTCTGACCCTGTCTGGCTTCACAGACAGGCTGCAGCTGGGTCTCTCCCCCTTGACCCTTTAATTCCAGACCTGCCCTTCCCCACCAAGGAGACTGCTAGACATTAACCCCATGAGTGCTGCAGCCTTCTTTCTCACTCATTCTTTTTTCTCTTAAAATAATAATAATAAAAAAATAGAGCAGGAGCCAAGTCAGCTTGGATTGATGGGTGGGAGGTGGACCACAGGTGAGGAGAAAGATGCCGCTGGGTTCCTGAGCCACGTACCTGACTCCTATCTTGCCAAAATGGAAAAAAGCGTATCTATATCTCAAAATGAGGGGAACGGAACTTACAATTTTAAGATGCCCCTTTGCTCTACTTTGAGCTTCTTATATCCCATCCCCCCCACCCCTCGCCCCAAAACCCTGAGGCCAATGATTGCAACAGATCACCCAAGCCACTTCTCCTCTAAGCTCCAAAAAAAGGCACGCTTTCCCGCCCCAAACCCTGTTCCTCTTCCCTCATAACAAGGCAATTTTACCCAGCCTGCAAATCCCAAATCTAAATCGGGAAATATAGGCAAGAAGCCACTGGAAAAGACCCTCACCCTGTCTTCTTCCCGGTATGAACCCCAAGGTTTCCTGGCTGATTTTCCTGGGCTCCTCCTACTGTCGTGCTGCATTCTCTCCCCCACCTCCACCCCCTTTTCAAATCTTAGCTCTCAGTTCCCCCTACACATCACGGGACAGGATCCCACCTGTCCTATTTTAGGGGGTTCCCACCGGATGGGGTGACTCGGAGCAGCAAAATATACAGTCAGGGGGGGGCTGGGGGAGAGGAGCTTATCATCCCCCCTCCCCCTTTCCTGCCTGCCACTGCAGAGAGGTGCATCTTGGGATGAATAAATTATATGGGCAGTGGAATGGCAGAATTCAGGGACAGAGGAAAGGCAGAGTCGGGGAGACTAGAAAAGGGGGGGGGGGGTCTGCTGCTGACTCCCAGGGCTGTTGTTGGTCTGAAAGGTCAGGATCCCACACCTTTATTCAGGACGCCCAAGGCATAATCAGATCATAATCCATAACCGCTCTGAATGATCAGATTCCTCTCCACCCAGCCTGTAAAAATCTCACAGGCCCGATTTCCAGTGTACTCTTCTCCAGCTCCACAAAACTGCCACTGAAGGCATCTTTCAGACCCCCCCACCCCCAGCCTGCTTGCTCAAGCCCCCTTACAACCCCTCTCTTCTCCTGGATCCAAAGGGGGGCAAGTCAAGTAGACCACTGCCTTGCGATTTTGCACACACAAGCCCCCCCCCCTCAAATACAGGCAGGGAAAGAAGGAAGGATCGGAGAAAATCCCCCCTCCCCAAGATTTTTTTAAAACACTTTAAGGGGGGGGGGAAATGCCCAAAATAGACCATTAAAGACCTGCCACCGACACATTTTCCTGGGAGTAAGCAACGAGCAACACAGTGGGATCTACTTCTGAGTAAACATGTACAGGAGTCAAGCTTCCAGGCACCTCTCCTTCCCGGCTGAAGGGGGTCCAGCCAAGACAGTCCAATGATTTTTTTTTAAAAAAAGCAAAACAGAACACAGTCAAATGCAATGAATCCGAGATGCCCCTTTCCCCCTATGGACGGCCTCCACTTCCTTAGAGCCTCCACCCACCTCCAGGACCACCCCACCTGGCTCACCTACCTGATCCACGAGGAGGGGGCGGGTATGCCGAGATCCTCTGTCCCCCACCCCACAACTTCCTCGCCACCCCATTTACACCTCCCACAAAGTGTGCCTTGTTTGGAAGAGGGTGGGGGAAGAGATCCAGACAAAGGCTATGTGTCTTTAAGGTGTACCAGGAGGGGAGAGCCAGGAGAGACGCGGGAACTAGGGGTGGGGGGGTGGGTGGGTGGGAGGACTGTCATTCTATTGCCCTCCCATTTTCATCCCCCCCCCCTTCTTGATGTAGGAGGGGAGAGCCAAATCCCTCCTTCCCTTCCTCCACCTCCTCCCGGTTCCCTCTTTCCGAACTTGACCTCCGATCTGCTTCTTCGCTCTCGTCTCAGCACCCCCTCCTCCGACACCACCACCACCCACCCCCTTTCCAGGCTTCTGCACAGGAAAATACACAGCGCAGGAGAGGCTGGACTGGAAAGGGGCCCCCGTAGGGGAAACAGGGAGGGAGAGAAGAAGGAGGGCGGGGGGGGGGGTTTAAGCTGTCCAGCCAGGAGTTGCTGCACCTGCAGGGGAGGGGAGCTGGCCCTTCTTAAGAGGTCCACACAAAAACTCGGAGCGATGGGGGCGGCTGGTTCTTTCCTGCTCGGCTTCATAGGGCTGGAGGAAGGGCAGAGCCTGAGAAAGACAGAGGCGATGGGGGGGGGGGGGGTAGGCGGGCGAGGAAGGCGAGAGAAAAAAAAAAGATGTCAGGTTTCTGGGGAGGGAGGCGGCTTAGAAAGCAAAAGCAGTGCTGGAACTGAAGGACAAGGTGGGGGGGGGGAGAGAATTTGCTGGGGGGCGCGCGTTGGGATTGGAATCGGGGGCAGAAAACAGGAGCAACCTCCTCTCTCCCCCCCCCCTTCCCACCTCCTGCCGATGCAGAAATAGGATTGGCAGACCGAGAAAGGTTAAGGAGGGAGAGAAAGGGGGGGGGGGGAGAGAGAGAGAAAGAACGGGGGGGGGCGGATCTGCAAACGGAGAGCAAGCATAAAGGTTTTAAAAAAATGGGTTCCGACGCCCCAATGACAGCAGGAGAGGGGAACCTGAAAGGGGTAGGAAAGGGAAGGCTGCGGTGAAAGGGGGGAAACCCGGCGTCTGCCACAGGCCACTTACCGGGGAGTAAAGCCCCTGAACTTCCAGCGGGAGGGAAGGAAGGGAGGGAGGGGGAGATGGAAAGAGAGAGGGAGGGGAGCTCTCCAGATAAGGTGACAGGAGAAAGGCGAGAAGGAGAAAGAGATTAGGGAGGAAGAGAACGGGGCAGGAGGCAAGGCAGGGGCTGCTGCGGATGGAGAGGGAGGGAGGGAGGGAGGGAGGGGAGGAGGGGGTGCCCGAAGGACATGTCCCTGGCTCCTTGCAATGCGCAGGAAGGAGGGAGGGCTTGCCTAGGGAGTCCCCCCCCCCTCCGCCCCGCAAGATGCCGAGCTTTCATGGCCCAAGAGGCGCCGTGCGCTCACCTGCCAGGATCCCCAGCTGCTGCTGCTGCTGCTGCTCTGGCTGGCTGGCTGGCTTGCAGGCTTGGCTTGCAGGCTGCCACCAGCCGCCGCCACCTCCACCATCGCCGCCTCCTCCTCCTCCTCCTCCTCCTCCTCTGCGTCTCCACCGGCAACGAAGCCCAAGTCTCCGGGGCCCGCCAGCGCTGCATGCTGGGAGAGCCTCTCTTTGGGGGTGCTGGTGATGTCATGGGCTGGAGAAAGGGGTCGGCGGGATATTGGATCCCCTCCCGGAAAAGAAGGGGGGGCGGGCAAGGGAGGGAGGGAGGGAGGGAGAAGGAAAGAAAGCAAAGCAGGCGACTCCCTCCCTCCCTCGCTCTCTCCTCGCCCTGGAGTTGCTGGTTTGAGCCTTAGCTGCCGCTGCTGGGCTGCGCTAAGTAACCTTCTGCCTGCTGCAAAGGGTCTCCTGAGCCCCCCCCCCTTCCCCAATTTGGTGGAGGGAGGCGGTTGCAGTGGGGCTGGTGCCCTCCCCAGCCAGCCAGCCAGCCAGGAAGGAAGGAAGAAGCTGGGGAGGGGGGGGGGAGAGAAGAGAGAGAGAGAGCAGTACACGCGCTCTCTCTCTAGTAGGACGCCTGGGTCCCTGATCTCTCTCTCTCTCTCTCAGTCTGTCTTTTCCCCACCCCATTCGGCCCTAGCCAGCTGACCTGGTCAAGTGATAACCCAGTGATAAGCAACGGAAGAACTTAATTTGAGAAAAGGCTCAGCAAAGCTGAGAGAGAGAGAGAGAGACTCTTTTCAAAGCCAAGGTTTGAGCCCTGGGACAGACTGGTCCTGATGCAAGAAGAGTGCCCCATAGCGTACCTGGGGATGGACGACCTTTTCGGTGTAAGTAAATATATGTTTGGTTTTCGTGGACTAAAGAAACATGAATGTGTCAACAAATGAGCAATTCAATACATAAGCAATTTAGTAAATAAATCGTTCCCTTTGGCCTAAACCTGTGGCAGAATTAGTCAGTTTCACCCGCAGCTCGTTTTCATTCTATACTTTCCCACTTGGGGAAGGTGGGAAAAATATATATATAGCAATCATCATAATCTTAGAACTGCAAAGCTGGAAGGGACCCTATGGATCGTCAGGTCCAGCCCCTGTCAAAGAGGCACAGTGGGGGATTGAACTCCTAACCTCTGGCTCCGCAGCCAGATACCTAATGGGACCAGCAAGCTTTTGACAGTGAAGCTCAGTCTGAGACTGAACCATTTTCTCATGCCAGGCATGGATGCCCGAGCTGTTAATCAATCTTTACATTCTCCTCGAACAATCTAGAATTCTAGTTCTCAACCTTTGGCCCTCCCGACATTGTGGACTTCAACTACCAAAATCCCCTGCCCACTAGCCATACTGGCTAAGGTTTCTGGGAGTTGAGGTCCAAGATATCTTGAAGGCCTAAGGGTTGAAAACAATGGTTCTCTGTCAGTGGTTCCCAACCTTGGGTAATCCAGATGTTCCTGGACTGCAACTCCCAGAAAACCCGGCCAGCATAGCTGGTGGTGAAGACTTCTGGGAACTGCAGTCCAAGAACACCTGGGTTATGTAAAGTAGGGAACCACTGCTCTAGGTTGCTCAGGACAAAGGCAGAGAGATATACATTGACATGGAAAAAAGAGTTCCATTGTCTTTCTCCATCTTATAAGCAAATAAGCTGCAGCCCATAGTTTGAGAGCTCCTATAAAAGGGTGAAATGGGGTCTTCTTTACGAATAGATTCAATGCCCCTTTTTCTTATTACTGTGTTTATGGCATCAAATTTAGTAACACATTTCCCTGCAGAACACATTCTATCAAAGGGACTTTGTAAAGAAGAAGGCCTCGTACGTACCTAGTTTTGTGCCAGGTTTATCCCACCCTTCTGTCATGGAATTGAAGAAGGAATGCTAATATGCAATGAAGTGTTTAAGAGTATTGGACGAGGACTTATAAATCTGTCTTCTAGTCCTCAGTGAGCCAGGAAACCCACACAGTGAGTGTGAGCCTGTCTTTTGTGCTGTGCCTAACCTACCTAAGCAGGATTGTTGTTGGGATGAAAGTGGAGAAGACAGTTATCTCTGCCACTGTGTATTCACTATTATGCAGGATATTTAATAAGAATAAATAATTGAATTTCTTAGCATTGCTGACAGATAAGTGCAATGTAATAATAGTAATATTAATAATAATAGCAGTCCATATACATAAGGCACACCATAGCAGTTTCTAAAGAAGCAGTCCTTTTAGTCTAGGTTAATCTTTTGGCAAATAAAATAAAATAAAGTAAACAGAATATGCTGATCATGTATTTGCACACCATGTCCGAGGAAGTAGATTTTGATCCATGAAAGCTCACATTGAAATAAACCTGCTAAAAGTGCTATAATATTTTGCCTTAGCCCTGCTTTTTTTTCCTTTTTTTTTTTAAAGCTCACATACAGTATGCTGTGTAACTCTGTGCCAGTCACTCTCCCTCTGTTAGCCTTATCTAACTCAGAGCTGTGTCATGAAGCTTGTAAGAGAGCAAAGGAGAAAAACTGGGAGGGAGCGGGGGCGTCCTCATAATAGTGCATCCTGAAGGAAGGTTAGGCTCACTGGCATGATGGGAAGTCAGCCCTCCTCGCTGTAACATTTTGTTGCAGGCCATACATCTCCCTACAGATAAGGGACAGCTGGTAACCTTACAACCCACCAACTTAAGAAGCAAAATATGATGTGTTCTATTGTTATTTTAAGTGTTAAGCCATCTGGAGAGTGTATAAATGGAAAGAAGAGGAGTGGAGAATAAATGTTTTCAATAAACAGTGTAAGCAAATGCCTTGGGTCTCCCTCAAATGCATAGGACTCAAATAACTTGGTTCTTACTCATATTTGTGGATGAGAATGTGAATTATTTCACTGCTAGGCACCCTGACACCCTTTCCTTGCTTACCTCTTTCACCTCACGATGCTGGATGAGACGTCATGGTCTGGACAGGAGAAATGGTATCCTGAAATCAAAGAAGAACGGCCTTGTTGGATAAGCTTCGTTCCATGAATTAGGGCGAACGTTCCCCCGAATCTCATCCTGGAGAATAAATGGAGAAAGAATTTTAACCAGACCTCAAATCTGGTGCATGTTTTGAATAAATTCCTCTGGAGAGGAATTCCATCAATTAACTCCATGCTGCTGCTAGACAATAAATAAGACTAGCCATTCTAAGAAGGCAAAAAAAGCCCATCCGTGATCAGAATGATTTCCCTGATCAGAGAAATTTAGCAGTCATTCCACCAGGCTGAGGAAGAGGGAAAGAAGGAAAACAGGGTCACCTTCAACCCTCCGAGAAACCAACTTCACCTAGCGGTCATCCAGCAGCCCTTCCTCAAGGACTGACGAGATGACTCCGCCTAGAGTGGTCATAATTGACCAGATAGGCGGGGTATAAATGAAATAAATAAATAAATGAAGAACTTGCACTTCAGCTATTTTTTTTCCTTTTCCCTCATCACCCCCTTTTCCTTTTGTGCCATGTCTTTTTGAACTGTATGCTTGAGACCAGGGACAGTGTTGTTGTGTTTTCCACTGATTCATAAGCTGCTCAGGGGACGTTCCCAGCTGCAGAATGGGCTGTAGATGCAGTAAATAAATAAATAAATAGGCCCGGACAATCAAGTGTTGCTTTTCTCAAGCGGGAAAACTATTTTCTTTGACAAAGAGATACAAAGTATGGCCTGGTTTTGCTCTCTAAAATGCTTAGGTATTTCCAAGCTTAAAATAGGCCTCCAGAATTCACAGCTTGAGACAGAGCTTAAGTGTGGACATATATTAGCCCCAACGAGCACCCCATGCCCTACATCCTTAATTTCTGATATAACATACTGGGTATGCACATTAAATGTGCCCCTGACACTTCTTCTGGCGGTGGCCTTCACTTTTAGTCCCAGCTGCCTGACTGTTCAGCCAAGGGAGGCCAAAGGAGCACTTCACGGTTGCCTAGCAACCACAGGCCCCTCTCCTTCTAGCCATTTTGGGGGCTGACCTGTAAGTGGCTGCGGAGTTTGTCCTGCCGTGAAGCCAGACAACCTAAATGTGTTTCAGCTATTGCATGCACAACAGGAACACAGTTTAGCAACTCTATCGAAGAGGAATAAGGAAACGAAAGAAGCAAATAAGACTAGCAGAAAATTAGGGGAAAGTCAGCACTTTAGGCAATATCTGTGTTTAGATTTTACATGTGATAAATTATGCAGACGGAGTAGGCGGCCCTAAGCAAAGTGACAATAGGCTAAGAAGATGCATCTTGGCCATGGATGAACAACATGGTAGGCAGACCAGGCGCTAACAGGAGGCGGAGCCAAAGTTGATGGTAGGCGGAGCCAGAGACCACCGTAGGCGGAGCCAAGTACAAGTAATTCTGATTTTGTAATCACCTTCCTTCCTCATTGCAGTAACAATGCTTGAGGACATCTCTGAACAATGACAATTAAGAGACCAGACTATGGTAATAAGCGAGGTGGTAAAATAAATCAAGTGATGGATTGGGGTTTTCGAATTCACTTTCAAGTCATGTGGCAGTCATGTTGTTTTGGGGTCGCTACATATATCCTCTTTAGGAAACTTTTAATCAAATTTTAACCTGTGTTGTATATTGGTCGAGGGGGCTACACAGGTGTTTAGAATAATTGCGTTTGAGGCTTTACCTAGCACCTGACCACCCTCACATTGGCTGCCTCTCACTGCCACTAGCCATTGCTCTTATTTTTAACATTTTTAAAAATTTCTTGCAATCTGAAATACTGCTAGAACAGAACCACAGATAGGAAAAGAAAGGCTGAAATTGACTAGGCTTGTGAAGGAGGGAGACACCCAGCCAGGGCTGAAACTGACCAGATATTTTGACTACAAATAACCCTCTAGCAGAAGAATAAAACACCTGCTTTCTGATCAAAATAACATGATTCACTGTCAAAACAATCCATGCTTCCATGTGCGTCACGAATTTACCTTTTAAAAAAATGATTTAGGTAAAGGTAAAGGTTCCCCTTGACATTTAGTCCAGTCGTGTCCGACTCTAGGGCGCGGTGCTCATCCCCGTTTCCAAGCCATAGAGCCAGCGTTTGTCCGAAGACAGTTTCCGTGGTCACGTGGCCAGCGCGACTAGACACGGAATGCCGTGACCTTCCCACCGTGGTGGTACCTATTTATCTACTCGCATTTTTACATGCTTTCGAACTGCTAGGTTGGCAGGACCTGGGACAAGCGACGGGAGCTCACTCTGTAACGTGGATTCGATCTTACAACTGCTGGTCTTCTGACCTTGCAGCACAGAGGCTTCTGCGGTTTAACCCACAGCGCCACCACGTCCACTCTGGAAGACAGGAGGGCCTGGTGTGCTCTGGTCCATGGGGTCATGAAGAGTCGGACACGACTTAACGACTAAACAACAAAAAATCCGATTCAAATATGGCATTTCTTCTCCTAGTGTAACCATACTCTTAGTTAGTTAAAGTTAGTTAGCTGCTTGAGCGGAACAAGTTAAAAAAAAAAAGGATCACAACATTAATATCCTGTGCATGGTGGAAGTTGAATTGAGGGCTTACAACAGCCTTGTGTCACACAATACCAGGAGAGGGCCAGGATCCTGGGCCTCTGCTGAAGCATGGGGTGTCTCGCAGAGTCCTTGCCTTTTATCCTGGCATATCCTACTGAGCCAAATACTCCTCAGTTAGTTCAAATTAATACAGAATAATCTCTCACAATTGTTAACACCGAGCTGTTCCAAATTAAGTGCCCACATCACAGACTGCTGTTTCTGCTTCTCCCACAGAATTACCTCTGAAAAAGGATGCCATGTATTCCTCAGCCTCTCTCTTGAAGGTGGCACTCCTGGGCACACTAGCAGGACTCCCTTACATGCTGGATTATTAATGGCCAATTATTAATTGATCATTAATTATTAGTGGAAAGTTTGTTACTTTATATCCAAGTTTTCTTGAACAGGAGCCCTGGGAAACCTTTTAAGCGTCATTGACTAGCTTTTCCTTCTCCACTGGAAGCCATTCTCTCAAGTGATTTTTTTCCTTATGGAAGCACCCGTTGGGATTTGTGGTGTGCTATTTGTGTGTAATATGCAAACCAAAAGGATCATAGCTTAGTGACAGATTACAGGTTTTACATGAAAAAAGGCCTGGATTCAAAACTTGGTTTTGCTATTGGGAAGTGTGGTATGCTAAGCAGAATTTTACGAAGGAAAAAAAAAATCTGTGTTAGCTTCCCTTCTTACTACAAGTATTGGGTAAAAAGTAATCAGGAAAACCTCTTCCCCATGGTTTGCAGGCATTAACATTGAAGTAGAAGGTCAAATCCTCTCTAGCTTGCCATAAGGCAGCTGCCTGTGTTCTTAATGAAACCTCCACATTCAAAGGCAGTATACCTCTGAAGACCAGATGCCTGTAAACTTTCCAGATATTCTTGGATGGATAGTGTTGAAATAAGATTCAGGAATGTTGTGTTTTCTCCATTCCTACCCCCAGTTCTTTCCAAACCAAAATGAAGTTGCAGGAGAAAGAGGGTGGAAGTGAAAACATTGTTCTATACTGTCTCTTCACTTTTTGCCCTGTTGATTACTTGCATCATGAGGTGCTCAGAATTTGCAGATCTTCCGTCCCAATACTATGCTGGCAAAACCAAGAAATGTGATGGCTTAATGAATGGCACATACACAAAACCATACCCTTATGACCAGCCCTTGTTTGGAAGAATAAATATTCCAGTTTCATACTGACCTTTTAAATCCTGGACATTGAGTATATATTGACAGACTTCAGACACTTCTCAAATAACATGCCATTTCTGAGCTGTCCATGTCTAGTCCAAAGAGTTAATGTGTAACAATAATTATGTACCATCAAGTTGATTGTGACTTATGGTGACCCTTTGCAGGGTTTTCTAAGTATTAACTATTCAGAAGTGGTTTAACACTCCCTCTTTCTGGTGGTGCTCTGGGACCATGTAGCTTGCCCATGGCTACTCAGGTCGGCTGTTCTTCTGGTAGTCACAGTGGGGTACTGAACCCATGACCTTGACCCCTGGATCTGAACCCAGGTGCTCCAACCCACTGTAGTGGCAACAAAGAGCAGAGAGGGAAGCCAACTAATGAGGGCATTAGCAAGGCCAGTAGGTGAACACTGTGACGTTTTCTGTAATCTCTTGATGTCCTGGCCTTGCAAACTAATGTTGAAAATGTTATAAATGACTGAAATATATGGGTTTTACCATTCTTAAAATCCATTTACTGAGCTGTGAGCCATACCCAGAACATATTTTTTTCCTCTCCTGTTCTGATCTTTATTTCTTCTTCTAGAAATTGCAGGATATTTAGGCCATCAAAGAGTCAGACTGGAGTTGCCACAGGTAAATTGAGTGTCATTTCAAAAATAAGGCCCCTTTGGTGCAGCTGAAGTCCCTCATCAGCGTCAACATCTTCACAACAACCTAGTGAGTCACAAAGCAGCTTGCACGTATGGAGAAAGCTAAGGTCTGGCCAGTTTCCCCGAGAGCCCCAAACCCACTAAATCGCCAGTGATTCTGGGGTGGCGGACCTCTATTCCTCCTGGTTCCGGCCCCAACTTCTAACTCTCAACTCTCTTTGGCTTTTCGCAGCCTTGCCGTTAACTTCTCGCTAGCTGACATGCTGTTGTTGTTTGCTCCGGTTTATTTATAGCCCTTCCACTGGAAGGACAAATGGAAAATAAGGCAGAATAAAAGGGATTACCATTGGCTTGAACTGGGGCAGGCGTAATTAACAGGAGATAGAATGGAAGATACAATCCACTTGAGGACTCGCTTTCACTTTGGGCTTAGCTCCCTTTTCAGTTCTGCAAGCCAGGGTATCTCCTTCACTTTTCTGACTTGGCCATCTTTTTCCTCCACCCCAGCCCCCTCTTCCACTCCCTTTATCCTCCCCAAGCTGCTTGAGTTCTCTTGGTGCCTCTCTCCCCGTCCCCAATGGAGCCCCCCTTTTTGGCTGTTGAGCAGATTAGTCCCTTGCTGATCAAGTCTAATGCGTTTACAGGTGGTAATTGGCTTCCCCAGCAAGGTTTAATAGGGTTTACGGCTGCTGCTAAGATCTTTTATGTGTAGGGGAAAAGAATAGGCTGGTATGAGAAGCAAACGAACAGAGACTGATCCCGCACGGCAGACACTCATAGGCAGCACACAATGTAAATCAGGGAAACAAATCAAACATAGAAAATTATATATATAAATAAAGGCCTTGCACCTTAAATAGAAACCTTGTACATATATATATATATATATATATATATATATATATATATATATATATATATATATAAACACACTGTATATTTGCACTTTCTACAAAATCTTGGTGCACAGACGGATTAACTTTGAAAGCTAGCTGTTTGTTTGGTTGTTGTTTTTTTCGTGGTCTAATAAAAATATCACCCACTCTTGCATATGTATTATGTAAGGACCATACAACTGTTAAAAATGTTTAATTAATTATTTCCTAATAAGTTTGTGTGTATATATGTATGTATGTATGTCTGTTTGCATGTGTTAGGCTGCTGTTATAATCACATATGCAGGATCTTTTTTTTAAAAAAAAACCTAGCATCCACCAGTTGATGGAATCAATTCTAACTGATTACTTATCCTCACCTGTAGGAGCAGCATTTGATGCATCATCATATGTGTCTCTGCTCAATCTGCCAGTGGTCTTCCCCAAGCAGTAAGGGGTTTGAGACGGCCTCAGGTGGTATGAAACTACCTCTCTGGTTGGCTGGGTTGATAGGAGACACTAGTGAAAATGTCTAGACAGGACACCAAGCAAGGATGAGCTTTCAGTAAGGCATGGAAGTCAAAGGGTTGTGCCATAGTATGGAAAGTAAGGGTTTGAAGAATGGATTTCAGGGATATAAGAGAGGTAGCATCTTTTCAATGTACTGGCAGGTGGTTCCAAGCATGTGCGGTGTGGTCAAGGGCTGAGAATCTGTGAAAGAAGCTGGAGACCCTCAGGCAGAGGGTGCAGTGAATTCTAATACCGATTGAAAAAGGTGTCTCATAGCATCAAGGCACCATGGCCAAAAACTTTGCAGAAAGCTTTTATCCATCAGCAGCAGCAGTAGCAAAACATGAACTTCATCTTCATGCAAGCCCCGCCCATCTGTAATTTGCACAAAAGATCCTGCCTTTGAGACAGAAAACTTGGTATTTTGTGCAGAGCACAAGGTTTTCTATATAAAACACAAAGGTTTTCCCCCTCAAAATAGAGTCTTCCCCCCTGCAAAACCCACTTCAATATTTTTTTTTTGAAACGGAAAAGGTTCTGAAATCAAAATAATAATAATAATAATAATAATTAAAAAATGCAGAAATAGTCATAATATCACCCGGCAAGAACCAAACTTTATTTATTTGCTTCTTCGTTTTCACCAACAGCAATGTGAAAAAGTGGAGCTTTACATCCCTACTTCAGACAGCTAAGGGTCATATTTCTGGAGCCATGAAAGTCATAGATAGAGATAGGTACTGGGGTGTAGAAATAGGTAAGGGGGCATGGTCTTGGTTCCCTTTGAAGGACCTGTTGGTGGATATGGCAGCGTGTGTATCTCCTCTCCTTGTCTTGGTTAGCCATTGGGAATATTTCTTCTATCTATTTATTTATTGCAATTATTTATTTATTCCTTTAATGGGTAACAGACGTACCTTGCCTTCTTCCATGAGTGGCTCATGAGGTGAGTGAGGTTCTGCCTTTTCTTCCCCTCAGAGTTCTACCTGAGAGCTGACACTCCCTCCTCTATAAAGAGCAGCTACTTATATATCCATAAGCAAGAGAAGGGCAAAGAAATTGTTTAGCCGACTGGTCTCCTACTTGTGGGTTTTGATCCACAAATGGGTTGTATTCTGAAACAACCCACTAGCTGGAAGGATACCTGTCCACTTTTTTTTTGGAGGTCAATCCTCCTTTTGAAGGGGTCAGGAGGTCCCCACTGCAAGATTTTGGGGTGAGGCACTCTGTTTTCTGGTCGACAACCTGTCTGTAGGTCATCTATTTGCACTCATCCACGTTCAAGTGAAAGACACTATAATTTTGTCCAGATTGTTACTAATTTTGTATCTGGAACATATAACCTAATGTGTGCCATTTAATACAACACCCTCTTTTGCCTTCCTTTCTGGTCCTGCATGTCGTTCTTTTTTGGTGATGTCCAGCTGACCAACTGGACACATCTCTATCGTTTTATCCTCCGGCCCACATCCTACTGAAACCAGGTTGTCCACAGGCAGCCTTCCCTGTCCTGCTAGCTGGATCTCACTCTAATCTCACGAACCGCTACCTGTAAACCTGTCTTAGGCCATCCGCTGGGTGCCAAGCTGGAAAGCTATTTCTGTTCCCAGGAGAAACTGTCACAATAGCCTTTACAACTGGCCGGATTGTATGTTTTGTTAGTTCCCAATAAAACCCCAAAGCAGCAGAGAATCCAGAAATGTTCAAGTTTGTGTTTAGAAGGCAATTTTATAATTTTTAAAGCACTTTTCTCTAGTATATTGGTTTCCACTTTTGGCTGGGTCATCCAGACCCAAAACTGGGCTGGGCTTCTTTCTTTCCTTTGCAAGAAAGGAAGGGAAAAGTAGATGTTTGGAGGACATGGAGAAAAATATTTATTTTATTTATTCATTTCAAATATTTTTACCCCGCCTTGCTTCTTAAACAGGACCCAAGGTGGCTTACATCACTGACATACAAGTTTTAAAAGCTAAAAACAGTAAGTATACAAAATTTTAAAAGAATGAAACAAATATTATAGTAAAAACGGTAAACAAATCAACAGCAAAAACAAATTAAAGCAACAAGGCACAGCACTCCATTTAAAAACTCCTCTCAGACAGCCAATCACTAAGAGAAAGCTTGCCTGAAGAGAAAGGTCTTTGTCTACTTGTTGAAGGACAGCAAAAATAAGGGGAAAGAAATGCTGAGGCAGGAAAGAGAAGCAACTTGACAGCCATACCATCAGTTTCATAGAAATGTAGAAGTTGATCAAATATAGCACATTGGGACTAAAGGTCTATGTTATGGCCACACCTTGAGACTAATCTGAAATACATCCAATTCTATGCTGAATGAAGAAATTTGCCATCTCGAAAGCTTGTATATGTTTCTGTGCCTCTGAGATTGGCCTAATCAAGGTATCACCTTGAGATTGGCCTAATTAAGGTTGGAGTCTGGAGTGTATTTTGAGGCTAATATGGTTACTCCCCCCCCCCGGGTTTTCACAGGGCTAGCAGTGTATCCCAACAAGTTTGAAGCTGAAGACTACTTCACACGGAAATAGAGTTCAAGTGATAGCTGTTTGGGTGTCAGCCTCAGTGGGCGGTTTTCAAGTGAGGAAGGACCTGCAATGTCTTCTAAGAAGGAGGACTTGTGGTCCCTGAAGGATGGGGGACCTGCTTCTATTTCTTTCCTGAGCTTCCATAACTGTCTGAAGTTTTCCTTGCACCCTATATTAGTCAGAGTGTCAAATCCACACTCAGGTCTTTATAGAGAGCAATGCTGTTGGGGCTTGGTTCCAGGCTACGTAAACAAAGAAGACCTCAAGATCTAGAACTGAATCTACCGGTGAGTATTAGGAAAATAAACAGCAATATCTCCAGGCCCTATTTGCATCCTTGTGTGTTTTTGGAAACCATAAAATTTATCCTTTCTCTTTCAGGGAGAAGCCACTGCCTCCTCCTCTCACTTAGAGGAGGTTTGTAGCCGTGCCTCGGGGCAGAATGGGCAGGGGATAGTTTCGCTTGCCCCAGAAGCCAAAGCTGGTGCTTGTGGTTCTACCTTGTCTTCCTCCTGCTTAAGGCAACATATGCCTGACCAACGGTGAGCAGGAAGTGCTTTCTTTCCTGTTCTTTCACTGCCAATGGCATTTACTCACACGTAGGGGAGGGCCCAGCAAGAAGCAAGTCTTCTGAGACTTGGATTGCATGTGTGTCTGTGGGCAGACTGGAGTGTCTCTCTCTCTCTCTCTCTCTGGGTCTCCTTGTGCTTGCATTTGTGTGCACAGAGAGAGAGACAGAGAAAAAAGAGAGAGAAAGAGAGAGATAAATCTCCTTCCCCTGCTGTCTTAGCTCCCTCTTTCTCTCTCTTTCTGGCTTCCCTCCCCCAGTTGCTCAGGCTGGCTGGCCAGGCAGTCAGGCTGAGCCTTTGGCCGGGAGCCAGGGAAAAAAATTCCATCTCTCTCTCTCTCTCTCTCTCTCTCCACTCCTCTCCTGCTGCTTGCCTTTGCTCAGTGGCTGCCGCTGGGAGCAGCAGCAGCAGAGGCAGGGAGGAGCTTGGAGGGACTCGCAGGGGGATGTGGCAAGCCCAGTCCTGGGTCATAGATCTGGCTGGTTCTTCGGACAGAAAACCAGGAGCGGAGCGCCACAGGGTCTTTAGATTTAGCCCTCTCAAAGGTGCGGACTCCTGACACGGTTCTCGCTAAGCGTTTTCTAACCGGCCTGGGGCACAGTTTTCTTGAATGTAGGCATCCCAGATTTCGGCAGCGGTCAGAGGTGGTGGCACTCGGGTGCTTCCTTAACAGTATTGTGCCTGTCGCTTGTGTTCTGTGGCTCAAGGCGACAGACAAAGTTAAGGAGAAACGGAACTGGAAGGTGGATTCTTATTATTATTAATCTCAGAACTGCAGAGCTGGAAGGGGCCCTCTGGATCATCGAGTCCAGCCCCTGTCAAGGAGGCACAGCGGGGAATTGAACTCCCAACCTCTGGCTCAGCAGCCAGAGACCGAAGCTACTGAGCTATCCAGCAGTTCCCTGCAAGCTTTGGTGAGGAAGCCCAGCTTGTCACTAGCATTTGGCCTGCCTCTAGGCAGAGAGAGGCAACTGCCTCAAGTAGCCAATTTCGGGCATTTTGAAACGGGAGCCAATATTCAGCTGTCAATTTTGCTCTCAATCATATTTTTACTGCAAGGAATGGGAAGTGGTGATAGTGGTGGTCTATTGTGGCATGCACCAAGATGCCTGGGCTGGTTTTGGATTCATGGGTGAGTGGTACCATTCTTTATTCTGCCTCAGGCAGCAAAAGTCTGGGGTGAATTCTGGCTGTTGCCAAGGGTAATGGAGCCACAGCCCCAGCCCTCTTCCTGAAAATGTCTCTCAGTATTATTCCAGCCTTGGTGCTGGTTTGCTAATGCTGGAAATCAAGAGACTCCTCATGTTTTTTTCTGGCCTTTTCAACTTCACTACCTGTTTCCTTTTTTTTCTTTCGGTTTTGCTCTCATCCCAAAGCTGAGAATAAATGTGAACTTCACCAATGGTGTGATTTAATGTTTTAATTACTGTAGGCTGCCTGAAGATCTTTTTTTTTTATTTTAAGAGAAGTGAGATATAAATGGGCTAAAAATAAAGAAAACAAAGGAATGCAGCCCAATCCTTCTGTCTGCTTGTCTCATCCTGCACAGGGGGATGCCGAGAGAGACTGTGTGGAGCGTCCATCAAGAAGACTGCTATGAGACAGTGTGATCACAAATTTTGGATGCTGTGAAAAAGTGGCTCACAGCACTGGTCTATGCACTGGGAGTCTCAAAAATTGACTACTGTAATGAACTCTACGTGGGGTTGGTACGGAAGCTTTAGGAGGTCCAGAACGCAGCCACCAGATTGATTGTTAGGGTGAGTTTAATCATATCCACTCCAACTCTGGTTCACCTGCTGTGATTGCCAGTCTGCTTCTGTGCCAGGTTCAAGGTTCTGGTTCTAACCAGAGATGGGCCCAAACCACTGGTTTGTCGCTTTGTGCCACTTCATCCTCTGGACAAACAGGTGTTTGGCGCTTCACAGCCCTGCCTCCTCCAGCAGGCACCCACTCAGAGGCAGCACCCAGAGGAGGCAGGGTAGGAAAGCCAGGGCACTGCCTCTGAAAGGGCACCCACCAGAGGAGGTGGGGCTGAGAACCTCCAAACACCTATTTGTCCAAAGGATGAACTGGCACGAACCAACGGTTTGTGCTCATCTCAAGTTCTAACATATAAAGCCTAAATGTTTTGGGATCTTGATACTTGTCTGAACGTCTTCTGCCAAGTTCAATAGCCTGTCTGACCTGGTCCTCACAGACTTCATGCCTGTGGGTGTTGACACCATGAGAAGCCCGGAAAACAACTAGAAACCGGACCTTCTCAGCAGTGGCGCCTTCCTTAGGGAACATTCTCCTGCAGGAGTTATGGCTGGCACCCTCCCTTTGCACCTTCAAAGGTCCTCCCCAATTAATTGGGACCATGGAGGAAGGAAGAGAGGAAAAATATATTGGATGCCCCAAAACTGTTATTAGCCACCTGTCTTGTCTAGTTAGCTTATTTGTGATAGTTGATTGTTTTAAAGCAATTTTGGTGTCTGTTTCTTTATTTTCTTTGTGGTACACTGCCCCCAGTAGTAATTTGCTAGACAGGCAGTATATAATACAGTATGAATAAATACGGTAACTAAATAACCGCAAAGGGGGGGTGTCTTCTGGATTTTCCACTTTACGGTGGACTTTTCACTTTAGTGCTGTTGACTGGGATTGCGGGGGTGGGGGGTGGGGTGGAGACCAGTTCACCAATGTTTTGAGAGATACATTACGTTACGTTGAAAACTCACACAGAAAGTTGTGCTGGCGTTATAAAGGTGTCAAGACAATACAAATGAAGAGACATTATTGTGCTCAAAGAGAAGCGATAACACAACATGGCTTTAATGCAGCTTCTGCTGCACTTTAGAACTTGTGATCTATAACAATGTTGTGCAGCCCTCCAGATGTGGGACTGCAACTCCTGAACATTGCCTAGGACTGATATATATTGCAGTTCAACAACATCTGGTGGCCCACACTTTGCTGACCATTGTTGTATAGACCAGTTGGTCCCCAGATTTCTTTGACAAAAATTCCCAGAAGCCTGCACCCCTAGTTGTGCTGGCCAGAATTTCTGGGAGCTGTTGTCCAAGAACATCTGGGGGCCCAAGGCTGGGAACCACTGCTATAAAAAGATTGTTTTGCAGGTGGAGTCTTCTCACTGAGAAAGTTCGTTTGAACATTGGCATTTGTTCCCAATGGCAGCATGACTAAAGCTCATCCTTTAGTGATGAAACCCACAATAGAGGTCAGAGTGCTGGAAGTACACCTGGGAGGAATGAAGGTAGAAGCATTCACTTGCAACATTCCCTTGTTGATGTATATTCAAAATCCAATTATAAGGTGAAATTCACAAGGGGAATGCAGGGGTCATGCAAGAGTGAAAGGGTTTTCCTTGGTGAGCCACTCTAACCCTGGTGAGACTTGATATGTTGGCTTCCTGGCAAAAGACGGGAAAATTCTGGATCACTGGTTCCCAACTTTAGGTCCCCAGATGTTCTTGGACTACAACTCCTGGAAATCCTGGCTAGTGCAGCTGGTGGTGAAGGGTTCTGGGAGTTTTAGTTCAAAAACATCTGGGGACCCAAGGTTGGGAAACATTGTTCTAGATCCAGAATTGTTCTGGTAAGGAGGTGATTGGCATACTTTGTCAGCAGAGGGTAGAGAACAGATGCCCTGCGTCAAATGTTAAATGACATCTCCTTCTCTGCTAGGGTAACCAGGATACCTTGGTCAGATTTGGCACACTGCAAGGCTCCTGTGTTTTAAAACCTTGCACAGCAGCCTGAGATGCTACAGGAGGAGCCTTTTGTCATATGAAGATGGAATGTTGGTGGGAAGGGGCTTCACAGGTTGATTTTATGCCTGTTTTATGCATAAATGGCCTTTCCCTGTAAAAAAGAAGGAAAGGAAAGACATACAAAAGGACCGCCATATCTACAAAACCAGTACCCATAGTTTCAGTTAGCAGTATCCTGAAAATATTAAATATGAAAACCTAGAAATATTCATTTCCTTGATGCATTATCAGAACTGGCCACTAGAGGGAACCAGAGACTATGCTATAGATAGGGTTTGCTTATCCACAGTTTTTGGCATCCGCAGGGGTGCAGGGCTTAGAATCAATCCCCTGCAGCTACCGTGGTCATATTGTATTCTTTACATTAGGGGCACTAGGCTGTCCAGAATCCTTTATGGCAGGGGTCCCCAACCCCCGGTCCGCAGCCCGGTGCCGGTCCGTGAGCTTGCCGGAACTGGGCCGCAGAGACAGCTCTCCACCCCCCTGTCCCCCCGCGCACAGAGCCCGCACCCCCCCAACTGGTCCGCGGTCCCAAAAAAGTTGGGGACCGCTGCCTTATGTCAACTCTGGTGGGCAGCTGCTCTCCAGCATCTACTTCTAGCCCTACCTGGGAATCTTTGTCATTACCTGTTGGTTTCCCATTAACAGGCCAACCTTGCTTGGCTTCTGATATCTAATAAGTTTGGATGTGTGTTCAGTGTGGTCTTATGGCAGTCAGCCTCTGGCCTATGTTGCACTAGGGCTCCCACCATCCCTCATCATTAGCCCATGCTGGGACAGCCATTGGGGACTTGAAGTCCTAAGTATCCAAATGGCTGAAGGCCTCCCCCCCCCTTGCCTTGTTTCGCCCTAGATGGGGACACTATAGGCTTTGAAGCATCCCATTATTGTTTCTCCTATGGCAGTCCTACCGTGGTTTCCTGGGATCAACAGGTTGCAGTTTTTCCTTTGTGCCTTCCAATAGATCCCCAAATCAGAGCTCTTTGTAAAAAGCCAGCCTATGCAGACACGAAATATAGTGGCGGGGTGGGGTGGGAATGACAAAGAGAACAGGACTCCTATAAGTTTATGACGCAAACTACAGGTGGCCGAGAGGACCTCTTCCACTGTTCCTAAAGGTACAGGAACCCTCCCTTCCTTTTCATGCCACCACCCTAACTTAATTGCAAGACTGATCCTTATTATGCCAGTCTGGCCCTTCTCCATACGGCTGCATCTCTGCTCTCCACAATACACTGTGTGGCAACGAATCAAAAGCGAAGGTTCCCTGCAGACACTCTGATCCCATTTTGGAGCATCTCAGCTTTTCCCCCAGGAGAGCAGCCCTTGAATTGCTGCTAGTGACTTTCAGGGCTGAAGGCTCTCCAACATGCGCTGCCTCTCGACATGCCTTGCAAACGCAGCCTCCCAGCCCCCCTCCCCCCATCTGCATCTCTGCTTAGTTGCATCTGGAAGCTTCTTAGGAATCTTCCAACCCTGAGCCCCTCCCGCCGCTCAGCTCATGGGAGGGGTGAGCCAAGGACACGGAGCCAGACAACCCTTTTCCCCCGCCCACCCTTGGAAACGACTGCTCTAATTGGCTAGTTTTGGCCTTCAGAGCGATGCTCTGGAATGCAACCATCTTCCAGGCCTCAGAAAGAAATGCTGTCTGTCTACCAGCTTATCTATCTATCTATCTATCTATCTATCTATCTATCTATCTATCTATCTATCTATCTATCTATCTATCTATCTATCTATCTATCTATCTATCTATCTATCTATCTCTATCTATCTATCTATCTATCTATCTATCTATCTATCTATCTCCGTCCGTCCGTCCGTCCGTCCGTCCATCCTTCTTGCTGGACTCACTTTTTAGTTTCAAGACTGAATATATTAGGAAACTCTCCAAGGGTTAAACCCCTACCACTTTCACTGGTTGGTGAAAATCAAATGTCTGTCTTGATGAAAATTAAGTCTTTGGAGGTGCAAAAGCAAAAGGGGGCAGCTTGGTTCCGTCATAAGGCCACAGCCATAACTAGGGTTGTGTGACTGGGAAATTCGGAGGGCGCAAAAACTTGCTGGGCACGAATGCACCTGTAGCTTTGGAGCAGAAGAGGAGAAGCTCAAGGATGGCCACACAAAAACCAAGAGCAAAATTCTGCCCTTTAACCAGTTGTGTGAAAGAGGGAATTTCTGCAGGTATACCTTATCCTGCAAGCGACAGTTGCTGAAATCTCTCCTTTATGCAAATACAAGGGTAGAGGAGCTCTGTTCCTCTTGACGTGTGGCCACAGTGCTGCAAAAGCACTTCCAAACCCGACAAAGTCAGTTAATAGCAGCATCTCCACTGAAGTTCGCAATGCTTTTGTTTTATATGCGAATCTCTCCATTTCATCATCCTGAGACATGTTACGAATGAAGCATCGTTTCCCCAAGATGTTCATCTTCCATCTCAGAAAACCAAGCAAACTTCAGCCCATGTGTGGTCAGCATTTGAGCAGGGAGGCTGTTTTACATGCATAGGTAGAGAAATTCTGCTTTTAATATTAATCCCTTCCTCTGCTTGACACTGTTGCTACCATTTAGAGCTGCTGTAAAGCTCAGTAGTTTAGGTATCTGGCTGCAGAGCCAGAGGCTGGGAGTTCAATTCCCCACTGTGCTTCCTTGACAGAAGCTGGACTCCATAGGGTTCCTTCCAGCTCTGCAGTTCTAAGGTTGTTATCGTTGACCCCTGTGAAACTACATGACCAGACCAACAAACTAATGATCCTTTTCTTTGGTAAGTATATTCTCTCTGGGGACATCTGGGGACCCAGAGTTGGGAACCAATGGCTTAGGAGAAAATATGTTCAGATTCATGCACATGAACTTTCATCCTCACCGACTCAACATTTGTTTTCTTTAAAAAGTCCCATTGGAAACAACAACAACAATCATCATCATCATAATCCCCTCCATGGGCACAGGCCTTGTTGAGGTGGAGGGGCTTCTACCTTTCAGTGAGGTTGAGAGCTGTGCTGAAGGGTCTCCCAAGCCAGACAGGTCTCAGCTGAGAAGCCAGACCAACTGTGTCCACCAACCATCAATGATGATGAGAGGAAATAAACAGAAATCCATATCAGATGGGTTGTCACCTGGGTCAACAAGGACCGCATCAGATGCTATAGCCGCTGGACATCTGGTGACAAATGGACTACAGGGCTCAGCAGACCCTGTTGAGGAACCAGGACAGACTGTTGCAAAGCTACTGGAACAACATAAATGCAAAACTTGGACTCCCACCAAAAATTGAGAAATTATGAAATTCTCAACAGGGTCTGCTGAGCCCATTTGTCACCAGATCTCGAGGGGCTATTGCATCTTATGCGGTCCTTGTTGACCCGGGCGACAACTGATCTGGTATGGATTTCTGTTTATTTCCCCTCATCATAATTGATGGTTATTATGAGGCAAATCCAATAACCTGTGGTTTTCAGAAAAGAATGATGGCAATTTGGAAAAGGAAACACCCAAGTAGTAACATAACTGAACAACGATTAAAGGACCAGAGAAGGTTTACCATCTGAAGTAAAGTGTTTTCAGAACTGGAATTGCAAGAACTAGAAAAGGTGGCAAAAGAAAAATCAACACAGAACAATGGTCATAGTATGGAAGACAAATGGAGAGTAGAGGTAGATGCAATAGTGGAAGAAAACATATCAGTAGAGGAACAACTTATGGAACAACCCAGAAATTATGAGTTGACAAAATGGCAGACATCACTGAGGGACAAAATAGTAACCCATATTAGCCAGAACACAGAAAGACGAAGGCTCACCAATTTGTGCCAATTACAAGGTAAACCAGTAAAAGATCTACTGAATGATGCAAATGTTGTCATCAGAACAATCCCAACCAACATGCTAAAGGAAACAAACCAGCACATGTATAGCACAGCTACCATAGTAATCATGGAACTTGGTTACAAGCTGCAAAAAACCCAGATAACTCCTGGCACTCCAAAATGGAAAATTTGGCTGGAAAGAAAAATAAACAAATTACATGCAGACATTAGCAACTTAAAGATTCAAAATTTAAAAAATAAAAAAGTAAAAGCCAGACTATGCAAAATATATAACCTACCTAAAAAGGAACACAATTGTTGAAACTATGGAAGAATTAAAACAATGGGTAATAACTACAGCAAAGAAAATTTAAAAATTGTTTAACATCTCACTAACACCCTTGTCAATAATTTTAAATAAAACTGGATTGAGCTACCATATTTCAGAACAAGCAGGAAAAGTCAATCATCTGTTATACATGGATGACCTAAAACTATATGTAAAAAGTTCCATGGAGATAGAATCACTGTTAAACACAATGCGAATATTCAGTTAAGATATCCAAATGAAATTTTGAATTGATAAGTGTGCAGCTCTGTTTATACACTGTGGCAAGATCAAAAAACTAGATGGAATAGAGTAAAAATGGCAATATTATAAAATCACTATCAAGTGGTGAAAATTGTAAATACCTTGGAATACTAAAAGCAGACAACATGGTGCACACAAACGTTAAAGAATTTACAGAAAGGGAATATATCAAAAGACTGCAGAAAATCTTAACATAAAAATTAAATGGTGGAAATACAATCAAAGCCATAAACACATAGGCAGTTCCAGTAATTAGATACCCAGCTGGAATAATAGATTGAACTCAAAACAAATTATAAGAATTGGAATTATAAGAACATACATCACGCAGTACATCCAAAAAGTGATGTGGACAGATTATATTTACCACGAAAAATGGAAGGCCATTGATTACTGCAAATACATCAGGTAGTAGAGGAGGAAAAAAGAATCCTAAATGATTATATTAGTACAAGTAGAGAAGAATTACTTAAGGCAGTGAAAATGGAGAATATTTTGAAAACAGAAATAAAGGCTCGATATAAGAAACAACAATTTGAAAATAAATTAAACAGCTGGAAAAAATAAACCACTACATGGACAGCACCTGAGAAATATTGATGGAAAGCATGATAATAATTCAACATGGGCATGGCCAAAACTGGGGACCATTAAGAAAGAAACTGAAGGCTTGATTTTTGCTGCACGAGAACAAGCACTCCAAACCAATGTGATGAAAGCCAAGATTCAAGGAATTAGTGCTAAAAGCAAATGTCAACTCTGCCAAGAAAAAGATGAAACTGTGTTGCACCTCATCAGTGAATGTCCAAAGATTGCACAAACAGATTACAAAATTAGACATGACAGAGTGGCAAAATTAGTGCAGTATTTGGAACAGCACACAAACTGTGCCGATATTTAACAGATACATAGGATTTTGGTTAAAACTTTCATCTGTTATATAATACCAGTCAATGTTTTTAGAATTTGGATTGACTGTGTCTGGTATTTTTGGACGACGACGACGACATGATAGAGTGGCAAAATTAGTTTATGCAAAAAATATATCTTGCCAGCCTCCAAAAACCCGTGGGAACATCAGGTAGAGAAGGTATCAGAAAATGAGGAAGTCAAGAACTTGTGGGGTTTCTGGATCCTAACTGATAGACACATTGAACATAACACACCAGACATAGTAGTAATAGAACAAATAAATGTCTGGGATCGTTGACATTGCAATTCCAGGGGATGCCAGAGTTGAAAATAAAGAATGAATTGGAAAAACTAATAAAATACAGAGACCTGGCAATTGAAACATCTTGCTTGTGGACGAAACACACTTTGGTGGTCCCCGTAGTCATTGGGGCTTTGGAAACAATATCAAGACATTTCACATAGTATTATAAGCAGTTTGCAAAAGGAACTAGAACCGTTCCTTTGTAGTCACTTTTTAAAAATCTAAGAGCTACAAGGAACTAGCTTGTGATATAACACACTCTCCTCCTGTCCACCTCACTCTCACCTCAACACACACACACAGTTCTGACAAGAAGGCACAAGGAGACTGGGATGCCCTTTTTTCACCATTTAGTGACACCCTTTTCACTATAATTTTTAAGAGTTACAGTGACCAGGCAACAAAAAGAGTTAACACTGTTCTTGATTGAATTCCAATCATAGAGTGATTTAGTTATAACTTAGTTATCTGGAAAAGAAATAATTGAAGCAATTTGTTACTTGTAGCTAGTTATTTCTGTGCTCTGCTAATGCCTCTCTTGTGTAGGAGGAAGCTGTTAATGTCTATGTGTGATGAACCTGTTCAAAAGATGATGTTAAAGATGACTTCAAGGTTGCGTACCCTGAGGAAGCACCAAAGATGCTATTATTTCCCTAGAGATGGAGGTGTGTTAAGAGCTGGAAAAGCTCAAGTGGAAAAATTAGGAGATTACTTTCTCACACTGCCTGAAATTGTATAAAGCGCAGAACATATAATAAAGGGCTCAAACTACAGGAAGCCAGATTAAGACTGAATATCAGGAAAAAACTTCTTAACTGTAGTATGACAATGGAACCAATGACCTCAAGATATGGTGTGTGCTCCAACGCTCGAGGCATTCAAGGGAAAATTAGACAACTAGCTGTCAAATCTGCTTTGATTTGGATTTCTGTATTGAGCAGGGGGTTGGACTTGATAGTCTTACAGGTCCCTTCCAACTCACTTATTCTATGATTCTATAATCTTTCAACAAAACTATAGCTCAGTAGTTAGGTATCTGAATGTGGAGCCAGAGGCTGGGAGTTCGATTCCCCACTGTACCTCCAGGGAAAAGAGCCAGCCTTTCGTATCCTTGGGCAAGCTGCACAGTCCCAGAGCAGTCCCTCAGAAGAAGAGAATACTAAATCACTTCTGAGTATTTTGTACCTGGAAAACCCTGAAAGGGTCACCCTAAGTCAGAATTGACTTGACAGCACGTGATTTATTATTATATAAATGAAAAGGTGTCAAGGAGAACTTGCACCTGTCAGTGTAAGAAACAGAAAGAAAGCATCCAAACAAAACTTTGCCTTTCCAGCAGGTCAAGAGATGGATTATAATTAAGCACAGTGTGGGGAAGTTACTTTTTTTGCACTATAGTTTCCAGAATCCACCTGCCAGCATGCACGACAGGTTCAAGAATCACCCAGCAGGCACATGCTGGCTGGGTGATTCTTGAAGCAGTAATCCAAAAAGAGGAACTTTTGCAAACTCTATAATTAAGATCTAGACCACCTCGGAAATGTTACTCTCAGTCTGACAGCTGTTTTAGGTATATGCTGAAAGAGTTAACAACTACACTTAGAGGTGCCTTTGGGAATTTTTGACGATCAATACCCTTCTGTCCATTATGTATGTGTTCTTTCTTTCCTCACTCTGGGTATTATGCCTATATCTTCCTATGCATCTTAATTCTCATTTATATGCCTGGATTCTATCCTGGTCAGGTAACTCATAGCATTGTAGATCTAAGCTCACTGCCAGCCTTTTGTGCTTGAAAGGCTGGCATGACATCTAAGGAGGTCCATGTTATAAATGTGTTTTTCTATATCATGGAATTTGGGCCTACTCTTTGTGGAGAAGCAAAATAATTCTCCTTCAGTCTTGCTTGTTTTGTGATTAATCTTACCATTATGATGTAGAGCCGTGCTTCCCAACCTTAGGTCCCCAATAGAAATGGGCACGAATCAGAATACTAGTGGTACATGATGGTTCGTTGTTCATGGCTACTTACGAATCATGAACCACAAACTATCATGAACCCCTCTGAGAAACAAACTGGTTTGCAGTTCATTTTTTGGGTTCGTGCATGTGCAGAAGCAACTGGTCTGGAGGGTGCATGCACACAGGCACCAGGCCTGGCTTCCATGCAAAGAGCGTCACCTGCCACCTCTCAGGATGGTGGTAGCAGTGGTGGTGGTGGATTCAAGACAAGGTAAGGAGGCGATGGGGGTAGGAATGGGGGGGAGCGGGTATCCCATTTTGCCGAAGCAAAATGAAGTGCCAAGGAGATAAAATTTTGGCTCTTTTTGTTTCATTTTGGCAAGATGGGGTCCTCAAACTGAACCACGAACTGAACCACAAATCATCCCAGTTTGTGTTTTTTTTTTCTGGTTCATGGTTTGGTTTGTGCCAGTCTCTAGTCCCCAGATGTTCTTGGACTACAACTCTCAGAAATCCTGGCCAGAACAGATAGTGGTGAAGGTTTTAGTCCAAGAACATCTGGGTACCCAAGGTTGGGAACCACTGGTATAGTGAATAGAGCCTCAGACGAGTATTTGGGAAACTGGGATTCAGTTGGAGATTTGGATTCAATCCCCACTTGGCTGTGGAAACCCACTGGGAGGTGGAAATGGTGAACCACTCTGGGAACATATCACATACCTCGAAAACCCTATTAGGTTCACCATAAGTTGGAGGCCACAGGATGGCACATAGCAAGTACACTCTGACTCACAACTTGAGGCTGAGGAGAAATGTTGCCCAATACATATGGACAGTTCTATGCTGGGGGAGACTAGTGGACTCAAGGTTTGTGGCGTTTGCCCTTGTGGCCCTTGCTTGTTTTTCCCTCACAAAGGCTCACGTTGCATTTTCTTCTCGCTGCCACCAGTGGATTACTTCAGTCCACAATATACTCATAAATGACATTTGTCAGAACACTTGTCTTGTGAACAGAAACAGAACTTATTTATTGAAGTGAAGCAGATTGAATAATAACAGAAGTTTCTCAGATACACATTATGCATAAGCAAATCATCAACAGTCCTCTCAGTACATACTTCTTTTCTCTTGCTATATCATTACCACCTTCTCTACCTATTTTTCTTAACCAGCTCTATCTCTCTCAGTATCTGTTCCCTCTCTTTCTGACTAACCAGCCCTATCTGACTCCTCCTTCTCCCGCCAAGCCTCATGTAGCTGCTGACTCCGCCTCTCCAGCCCTCTCATAGGTTCATGCAAATCAGCTCATGAATATGAATGGCATGAGTGACGTGGGCGATTGCCACAAGGTTCAATACAGAAATTCTGAGTGTGTTAACAAATGCACATTCTGGAATTTATTTGAATCAATAGTGGGATCATTGTCATGAAGTCTTGAGTTACAACAGAGATGGCCCAGAGTAGTTTCCTAATGATGTTGGTTATAAAATATGCAACAGAAAGATAATATTGCTTTTAACAATGTGCTATGTATCCTCTACTCTACTGTATATGACATGAAATTGTGAATTTTAGCACAGACTACTATAAAAAAGATAGATACATTTGAAATGTGGATGCACACATAAATGTAAATGTAGATGAAATGTTCATAAAAAAAATTAGGATGCTACAAATTTGTAGATGAAATTTGCAGGATGCTAAGGGTTTCTTAAATTGAGATGGTGAGTAACACCAAGTACTAAAGAGAATGAATAAAGACCAAAAAAAAAATAAAAAAAAAAATAAAAATCATAAAATGCAGAATGCTGTTCATTCAAAGTAAAATGAAAGGAAAAGACAAAGCAAGAAGGAAAGAAACTAACAAACAAAACTAAAACATATGAGAGCTGCCACATACAAAGCAGACATAGCCCTACAGATCACATTTTCAAATACTTGAAAGGAAGTTATACAGAAGAGGGGCAGGATCTGTTCTTGATCATCCCAGAGTGCAGGACACGCAGTAATGGGCTCAAGTAACAGAAAGCCAGATTTCAGCAGAATATCAGGAAAAACGTCTTAACTGTTAGAGCAGTACGACAGTGGAACCAATGACCTTTGGAGGTGGTGAGCGCTCCAAAGCTGGAGACATTCAAGAGAAAACCAGACAACCATCAGTCAGATCTGCCTTGATTTGGATCCCTGCACTGAGCACAGGGTTGGGCTTGATGGCCTTATATGCCCCTTCCAACTCCATTACTCTGTGATTCTGTTATTTCTGTAGGGCACGATTCTCCTCTAAAACAAGGCATATCTTTAAAAGAAATATCTGGGTTTAAAAACAACATAGAACTTTCATTTAAAGCCAAAAGTGACCTGGAGCGGTGGGTGTGTTTCCAAGACATCTGGGGGGGGGGTGGTGGTGGTGGTGGTGGTAAGAAACCACATTCCTCTGACCTCGTGTCCTGCCGGGATGTTGGACTACAGTTGTCACCTGCTGCCACTCCCACCCCCAGTTCAGTATCTGGTGTATATATTTAACACGGCACCCACCACAGTGCACCTCATCTCTCGCTTTCCGTTGGTTTGTATTTGGCCGTCTGAGTTTACATAGGAGAGGCCAGGAAAGCCCTCTTTCTCTCTTCCCCCAACCCCCAGAACAGAGTCTCCGTGCAGTTGAGTTTGCTTTCAGCTCTGGCACAGTAGGTCACCCAAGGACACTTCACACTGTAGTTTGCAGCTGATGCACGTGCACAGAATTTGACACTGGCTCCCTCAAAATGGAGAAAACAGGATCAAAACCAGGAGAAGCACTGGTGAACATCCCTTCTTTTCTAACATCAGCTGAACTAGAATCTCAGGATCCCTGGTCAAGGCAGGTTAAGAAGGATCAGAGATGGTGCTGTGCTTTCCCCAAAGGGCTTGTTTGGTGGGTGCAAGACATGACGTTTCTAAATCAGTGGTTCCCAAGCTTGGGTCCCCAGATATTCTTGGACTGAAACTCCCAGAAGCCTTCACCACAAGCTGTCCTGGCCAGAATTTCTGGGAGCTGTAGTCCGAGAACACCGGGAATCCAAGGTTGGGAGCCACTGTTCTCAAGCCTCTGGGTGAACCCAAGTGCAAATTCGTAACTGTAGACAGGTACGGTTCACCGGTTCGCTGGTTCATGCCTGTTCGGCCTTTGGACAAACAGGTGTTCAGCAGTTCAAAGCCCCGCCTCCTCTGGCTGGCGCCCACTCAGAGGCAACATCCCGGCTTTCCTACCCCACCTCCTCCAGGCCCTGCATCTGACTGGCATTCACTGGAGGAGGCGGGGCTGGGAATCACCAAACAAACACCTGTTCGTCCTTAGGACAATCTGGCATGAACTGCCAAAGGGGCTGTTTGTGGCTGTCTCTAGCTATATAACCCTGAGTAAAAATTGCTATGGTGTGAATAAGAGAGGGGAGGTTTTGTGTATGCATGTGTGCAGTATTAGGATTCCAGCCTTTATATATTCAAACTCTGGATTCATCCTTCTGTTTGGGTACATAACTCTAACCTCAGCACACTTCCTGAAAGCCATCTGATCGCAGATAACAGGCTAAGTAATCAGCACTTTGGCTGGTGTTACTGGTGTTTACAATGCCGTTGTCATTTTGAAACTGTCACCCATTTCCCAACCCCGTCTCCCTTGGTCCTCACCATGTCCCCTAGGTCAGTGATCCCCAACCTTGGGCCTCCAGATGTTCTTGGACTTCAACTCCCAGAAATCCTGGCCAGCAGAGGTGGTGGTGAAGGCTTCTGGGAGCTGTATTCCAAGAACATCTGGAGGCCCAAGGTTGGGGACCACTGCCCTAGGTGAATAACCCTGTGGCCAAGCTCTTATGGAAGTGGCTTGTAGTCCATGAACGTTTACCCTGAAATAACAACTCTCTGCATTGATGCATATCTGTGATCCATGAGCTCCTTAGCGAGTGACTTATTAGGGGTTTCGTCTCTAAGAATCTAAAGGAGATGCCTGGCTGCCAACACCATCCAGATTCTGTGCTGATTTCAATGACGGGAACAGGAAAGTGGCTGGGAGGGGGCAATGACAGCTTGTCCATTACAGCGAGCACACCATTGGCTGGTGTGCTTTCCACACTACCAACCACAATCCTCATTAGCACACACTGGGTGGGTTTGGAACCCTGCCATTCAAAAACTCTCAGTGATTTGACCCAATGAGCCCCAGTTCCACTACACCACTGGGGGTGTTGCGATTACTCTGTTTAGGAGGAGGCTTATAAATTACTATTGGTTGCCTTCCTCCTCATTTAGACTCTGAACTCCACAGTACACACCCAGTATCTGAGGATGGGGAGACGTAAGGTGATTTCAGCTCAGAGAGTGGACATCTTTAACCTCCCCATTCCCACACTGAGATGGGAAGGGGTATGTACACATATGTGGATATAGGTGGGGAGAAGAAGTGTGTGTGTGTTTATGCCAATCATCCCACAAGAACCCTTGTTTTAGAGTATACTCTTCTGGAGAAGTAGACTACAATTTTACAACTTTTGTCCAGGAAGAATAGAGCAGGAAAAGAAAATGGCAGACTCCACCCAGGTACAACCAAGTCCAGTGTCACCTAGTGATTAAACTATATAACAGCAGTATCCATCCAGGTTCTAAATGCCTAAGCCGGCAGGTTTATAGAAGTTTGGGGAACCAGGCGACTTCTGTTAATTTGCAAGTTGAACTTTTGGGCATTTGGAAGGACTGTTCACTGCACCAAAACCACTGGGAAAAGTCAGCTACAGCTTTGTTGTGTCAGAAATTGTGAGGAGCATTAACCCCCTAGGTCATGCCCTCGCTTTTCAGCTCAAGGCCTCTGTGTGTGTATGTCTCCCTCATCCATCGAAGGGCATGAGGCTGTGAGAACAGTGGGAGGGTGTCCCCAGCTTTCCAGGATCAAATGCTCCAGCTGCTCTCTAGTTCTCCGCCACCGACCAGCCATGAAGGCAGAGGTCACAGGTCACTAGGACACAGCAGATCAAAGAGGCTGACCCCCAGGTCCTGTCTGGAACATCTTAACCCTTTACTGTAGCAAAGGGTTGAGAGAACTGAGAAGGGGAGAGGGGCCCAGGGCTGGGTGAGAAAGGGTGAGCTGCAGCACCTCTGGGAAGTTATGAAAAGATAGCAAATCTTTGGGCACAGGTGGGAAGAACGCACTGGTCCAGTCAGTGGACGTGAGCAAACAGAACTGTTTGTACATGTCCAGTATATGCTGGCTCTGCGTGTTTCTCTGTGTGTGCACGCACACACGCACACACACACAGAGGAACACTTCAGGAAGGGGGCACTGTTAGGGGCTGTTTCGGTAGCAACACGAGACCATGTTTTGCCCTCTGCTGTCCATCTTTGGTAACACACACCTTCATATGTGATGGATATGCCCCATTTTCCTTCCAGACCTGCTGTAGCAGGGATGGGCAACTTGTGACCCTCCAGACGTTGCTGGATTCCTGCTCCCATCATCCCCAGTCACAATGACCTGTGCCCCCAAATTTGAAGAGTTGTAATTTAACAACACCGCAAGGGCCACAGATTCCCCGACTTCATGTCTTTGTCTTTTCTTTTTAGCCAAAGTAAGCCAGGATGTGTATATGTGCTTGGCATGAACCAGTTTTCTGCCTGTTTCACTGATCTTGCTCCGGAACACAGAAAATGAGGTTTGGTGAAGGTCTGCTAGTGGAGAATTCTAAGCCACTTAGAATGACTTCTGGTTGTGCGGGGGCTGAGATATGGCAGTTAAAATGAAACCAGTGCTTTACAAACATTCTGCCTTGAAATCCATGCTTCCTCCTGGACTTGTAATGCTGAAAGACTCCTTCCTGTTTTTGATGGAAACTTAGCACCTTGCCAGAGAATTCTGAGGAGTGTTTTAGGGTACAAGCAGACGCCATCTGGATATCACTAGTCACGTCTGCTAGGCTTTGTAGGCACTTTGTACAAATTGAGGATACGCCTCACAAAGGCTGCTCACAGCAAAGGTGGAGGGCACATCCCTGTAATGTGAGGGGAGGGGTTCCCTGCTCTCTCCTCGAGCTGTCACTGACTGTACTCACATCTGTTCTGGAGCAATGACGGGCAAACCACATTCTTTTAGAGAAGCTGGTCTGCCACGGTGTGTTGTCTGCTGGAAGAAACCCTGTAGGGGTTCTGACGGGGGTTCTACCCAACATTGTAGGTCTCCATAAAACAGAGGGCTGAGTGGACAACCTTCCTCAAATCTCTCTACAAACCGTATGAATCAAATCCTTGCTTGTTCTTGAAGCCTGTTGATTGACCGTGGGTGAAGCCATAACTAAGAGCACAGTTACACTAGGAAAAACAAATCTGTACTTGAATCAGATTTAGCATGTTTTAAATCGATTTTTTAAGTGGTGGCTACATGACACACATGGAAGTGCAGCTTGTTTTTGACAGCGACTCGTGTTATTTAGATCAGAAGTGAGATATTTAACTCTTCTCCCAGAGGAGCATTTATTTTAACTTGGATATCAAATTGATTTACAGTAGGACCCCTGTATCTGTGGGGGATTGGTTCCAAGCTCCCCCTCTCTCCGTGGATACAGAAAAATGCAGATTATAGTGATCATCCTCCCCACCCTCACCAACTATCTGGAAGGTGAAGGCAAGACCTTGAGACATAGGAGCCTGGGGGAACCCCGGCCCTCCCTCCGATCCACGCAAACCCGATGGTTCCCCGTAGGGAGGGCTAACCACAGAGGCTGCCGCTGCTGCCTCAGGAGGGCAGTTCACCTGAATGCTGAGCTGCTCGCCAAAGCCAGCTGGCCCTAAACGCTGCCCCATCCGACTTCCTCCCTAGATCACCCAGCCAACACTTTCAAACCATCATACTATGTTTTTTTTAACTCCTGAGTAAACCTGCAGGCAGGAGGAAGAGCCTCCACCGCCTCTCAGGAGAAAGTTTGCAAGACCAGAGGCCTTAAGCAGCCAGAGACCATGCTGTGTATTCATCATAGCATGCTCTCTGGCTCTCTCTATGGCCAGTTCTGGTAATGCATGTGAATATATTTTTTTTCTGAATTTTTTCTTTTAATGTTTTCAATATTTTGAGACCACAGATCAGTGAATTGGCAGATCCTGTAAATAAGGGGGTCCTACCATGGTGGCGCTGTGGGTTAAACCGCAGAAGCCTCTGTGCTGCAAGGTCAGAAGACCGGCAGTCGTAAGATTGAATCCACGCAACGGAGTGAGCTCCCGTCGCTTGTCCCAGCTCCTGCCAACCTAGCAGTTCGAAAGCATGTAAATGCAAGTAGATAAATAGGTACCACCACGGTGGGAAGGTCACGGCGTTCCGTGTCTAGTCTCGCTGACCACGTGACCACGGAAACTGTCTACGGACAAATGCTGGCTCTACAGCTTGGAGACGGGGATGAGCACTGCGCCCTAGAGTCGGACATGACTGGACTAAATGTCAAGGGGAACTTTTACCTTTACTGTATTTTGAATCATTTTGGCCTGCATGAACTCCTCCGCTGGGTGTACATTATGTCTGTGGGTTTTGCCACTCACTGGTGTGCTTCCGCTCTCTTTCTCCCCCCCCCCCATGTGTGTGTACGTGTGTGTGTGTCCCTCCTTCACAAGCCTAGAAGTGCCGATTAAGTCAAAATGCCAGTCAAAATCTAGTCACAATGTTTAGTCAGTTTCAGCCCTGGCTGTCTGCTCCCTCCTTCACAAGCCTAGTCAGTTTCAACCCTCCTCCATCTCAAATGCAATGATTCTAAAAGCCCCTGTAGTCCCCTCAACCAATATACAACACAGTTTAAAACTGGATTAAAAGTTTTCCCAAGAGAACACATATACTTACTCAAAAAGCACATGTGATTATAAACTAGATTCAAAAACGTGCAATCCCTCATTTGATGTATTTCAATAGTGTAACCATGCTCAAAGGTGAAGCAACTGAGACTTTGGCCGAGGGTGCTGAGATTTAGAAGCCACAAAATTACCCATTCGAAGGGCACAAACCCATCCAGCCTGAACATGCATGTTGCCTCCAGTGTCTCACATGAGTTTACATGACGACAGAGGAGCACTAAATGGATCTGAACCCGTTGGGGCTCCTAGTCTCTGTTTGAGCCATGGGAGAAAGTAGGAGACCAGAGACAAGGACTAGTAGAAGAAGTGATAATAGGGAATAAAGGTGGATAAACATTAATTGTTGTCTTGGAAAGCCTTAGAGGCAGTGAGCTGGCATGTGCAAAATAATATGTTAGTGTTTGTCTATTTGATTGTTTTTTATGTACCATGGAGTATTTAATTGCTAAAGTAGTTCCTTTGGGAATGGAGGGCCAGTTGTAAAGACTGAAAAAGTCATCATCATCATCATCATCACCACCACCACCACCACCACCTTAGAATTGCAGAGCTGGAAGGGACGCTATGGATCATCAAGTCCAGCCCCTGTCAAGGAGGCTCAGGGAGGAATAGAACTCCCAAATAGAGATGGGCTCGAACTGCAGTTTGGCAATTCGGCCCAGTTTGGCGCAATGCCCACACAGGTGCCACACACTCCCCTCCCCTGCCTCCTCAGAGTGATTGCCCACTCACCAATCACAGTGCCCATTTCCCTCCTCCACCTCCTCTGGCAGCCACCCACTCAGACGAGTGCACAGAGAAGTGGGAGAGGGGCCTGTGGAACACCTGTACACGTGCTGTGCCAAACTGGGTTGAATCACCAAACTCTGGTTTGTGCCCATCTCTACTCCCAACATCTGAGTCATCACTCAGAAATCCAAACCACTGAGCTATCCAGCAGTTCCTTGAACTACAACTCCAATACTAGATGTAGAGTTGTGGGAGTCGTAGTCTGAATTCTGTGTCCATACTCTGGCCACTTCACACATAAATTTTGCACCACATATTAGGAATCTGGGAGGTTTTTACATCTTTCTTCACTCAGTACCCTGAGTTTTACGTGTTAATATCCCTTCCTGCGTGGTGTGGCTTTTAATCAGAATTCAGATGCTGGTTAACAGGAACTGGGGCTAGCCTTTAACCATAGTTAACATCCAGGCCGATCACAGTTAAGGTGTGCAAGAGAAAAAGGTTCAGTTGCATTATGACCTGTGAATCCCAAAGCAGTGGTTGTTGAGTTGGTTGTGAGAGAAATTCCAAAATCTGTATGACACCTGTGCCTTTATTAAGCCATCGAATTGAATGAACAGATAAAGCCTTCCCACAGACATCTCTGCAAACATGAAAGATCTCCAGATTTTTCCAGCAGGGGAACTGAAGAGATCAGGAAATCTTCAGCAAAAGCAGGTGGAAGGAAAGCAAGAGGACAGACTTGAGTAACCAGCATGAAGGCTTAAGTAGAACGGATGAGGAAGGGTTTGCTGGAGATTCTTAAATGGGACTCCTCAGGAGCCTCCATGGTATTAGGTTTCACCTGGAGTTGCTCCAAAGAGCACCCGGAGCAGGAAGACAAGAAAAGTTGCAGTCTCCATTTTGAAAAGATGAAACTCTGCTCTAAACTGGAACCCCTCGGTTAGCAGATGTTCCCGGCCGTATCCAGTAGGTGGCACCAAAGGCCAGGACAGGGAGCAGAGCGCTTCAATCTCTATGCCTTTCTTTCTTATATTTAAATACATTTTGGTTAAAATCCAACCAAAATGGATTATGGATTGTGGTTCGTGAGGGACCTTCTTCTGGTGGCAGGGCATCTGCTTAACTTGTAGAAAATGGGCTTCTTTCATCCTTCAGCCTTCGTGGTCTGAGCAGGGGAGGCTCCTCACCCGAAAATTTTGGTGCCACATCTGCTTTCTTCAGCTTTGGGACCACCAGTCCATATAATTCTGTCTGTCCATCAAGGTTTGGAAGCAATTAGTGGCAAACAATGCAGTTACTTGGGGGGGTGGTTTAAAGATCATACAACTAGGTAGTTACAGCCTTATTTTTAGGTGCAGTAACACGAATAATACGTAATTACTTTCAAAAATGCCTTTAAATGGGATTTTAAGGCGAAACCTCCCCATTTCATGCCATGTTCTTCTCGGTTCTAGGCGGCAGCAAGCCCAGAACTTCTCTGTCTTTTGTCTTTTTAATAAAGATTTCCAAGTTGTATTTTTAAGAAATATTTCCAGCTTGCTACTGAGAAGTAATGAGTAATGTAATGCAGGGGTCCCCAACCTTGGGCCTCCAGATGTTCTTGGACTTCAACTCCCAGAAATCCTGGCCAGCAGAGGTGGTAGTGAAGGCTTCTGGGAGTTGTAGTCCAAGAACATGTGGAGGCCCGAGGTGGATTCCTTTTAAAAAGGGATGTTCAGAGCTCTGTTTCTGCCTTTTAAAATGCTCACAAATGTTTAAGCCGGGGCTGTCCAGGAGAAGCTTTGGACATCTTTAGTTAAGAAGGCCAAGCAGCAGGTGAGGGAAAAGATCCCTGGGTGAGAACCAGGAATGCGGCCGCCACTTGCCTCAGATTAGGAATGGAAAAGAACTTGACTTTTCTTTTTATTTATTTATTTATTTTCTTACAATTTCGCCAAATACTACCCACTCTATACTTCCCAAGACTAGAGTCACAACAACTACACTGGAAGAAAAGATGTGAATCATGATGCAACCTCTGATGCGGTTTTGAAAAGGGGGCATTGGTGCCATTTTTAAACTGTGTTAGGGCTTCCGAGTTATTGATGGCGTGGGGTTCAGAGCTCATCATGTGGCAAAACCAGAGCCCCTGCAGCTGCCCTCGAGGCAAGAATAGCATTGATGCCCGACCGGTACCATGGAGGCGTCCAGGGCGTTTTGGCGCTGGCTGGCTGGTGACACTGTTTTTGCTGGGATGAGGGAAATCGTAGATTAATTGAGTTGGAAGGGGCCTATAAGGCCATTGAGTCCAACCCCTGCTCAGTGCAAGAATCAAAATTAAAGTAGGTCCAACAGCTGTCTAACTTTCTCTTGAATGCTTCCAGCGCTGGAGTGCTCACCACCTCCTGCGGCCATTGTTGTACTGCTGTAAGAGTTAAGACGTTTTTTTCCTGATATTTAGCCTACATCTGGCTTCCTTTAGCTTGAGCCCATTATTAACGTGTCCTGCACTCTGAGATGGTCGAGAACAGATCCTGCCCCTCCTCTGCATGACAGCCTTTCAAGTATTTGAAAGGTGCAATCACATCTCCCCTCAGTCTTCTTTTCTCAAGGCTAAACATGCCCAGTTCTTTCAATCTCTCCTCATGGGGCTTGGTTTCCAGCCCCCTGTTCATCCTTGTTGCCCTCCTCTGAACTTGCTCCAGTTTGTTGGCATCCTTCTTAAAGTGTAGTGTCCAGAACTGGATGCAGTACTCAAGGTGAGGCCTAGCCAGTGCTGAATAGAAAGGGACTAGTACCTCATGGGATTTGGAGACTATACTTCTGTTAATGTGGCCAATAAATAGCATTTGCCTTTTTTGCAGCTGCACCGCACTGTTGGTTCATATTCAGCTTTTGATCTACAACAATTCCAAGATCAATGGTTGTTGTAGGTTTTTCGGGCTGTTTGGCCATGTTCTGAAGGTTTTTCTTCCTAACGTTTCGCCAGTCTCTGTGGCCGGCATCTTCAGAGGACAGGAGTTAGAAACTCTGTCTGTGAACACAGACTGTGTTTCTAACTCCTGTCCTCTGAAGATGCCGGCCACAGAGACTGGCGAAATGTTAGAAAGAAAAACCTTCAGAACACGGCCAAACAGCCCAAAAAACCTACAACAGCCATCGGATCCCGGCCGTGAAAGCCTTCGAGAATACATTAAATTCCAAGATCCTTCTCATTCAAAGCTCCAGTAGCTCCTTTCCCCTGCATGACAAGTGGACGAGCCTGCCCTGATATGGATGCTCTCAGTAGTGGTGGGAAGCCTTCTAATGCAGCCCTGCATCCTACTTTAATGTCAGGATTAGAGGTGTAGCTCTGTGCTAGAAATTCACACATATACAGGTATTGTGGTACATTTATATACCATAAAATCATGCATATCTTTTTTTTTAAAAAAAAAACTGAACATCTAAACCTTTCTGCAACTGACAAAGAAGCATAAACACACTTTAGTCAATGGGGAAAGTATATGCAAGAAATACATCCATTAGGAAAAATGTCAGAAATAAATGCATGATGTGTCTGGAAAATACAGAGCTGTTGCCATGTGGAAACAAGAAAAGAAGCTCTAGCAGAAGGATGCAAACAAACGGTGGGAGGGGAACGCAGGTAGGACTGAGAGACATCAGGATTGGTGTGGGTTTTCACAGTAATTGGACAGATGATATTGGGCTTCATGGTAAGTTAGGTGGAAAAAATAGTCATCGCATTGAGGAACTCATTAGATGTTCTTAGGAAACCCATGGCTTCTTTGTTTTAGTTCCTCACCCTCCTCTACTCCACCCTTAAAATAATAATACTGACCATGCATGGGGCAGTTAGAGGTGGCTCTGTAGGTGTTACTGGACCCCCAACTCCTAGGAGCCCCAGACAGTGCAGCAAATGGTGAGGAAGATGGGACTTGTCATTGAAGAACAGCTGGAGAGTCAATGGGTCTGTCCCCACCATTGCTGTGATTGTGTAGGCAAAATTCTTTGCACTCTTGAAATAATAAGAATGTAGAGTTTTCTCAGTAGAGAATACTTAAAAGTGCTTCACCCTTCCCTTCTTCTGGGGGGTGCCCTGGGACTGTGGAGCTGGCCCAAGGCCACCCAGGCTGGCTCTTCTCCTGAAGAAGTGGGGAATTGAACCCTCAATCTCTGGTTTTGCAGGGAGATACCTAAACCACTGAGCTATCCAGCTAGGTGCATTCTTGAAAACATCACAGGAATTCTAAACACCTTTTGCATGAAATGCTGGCATGCAGCCCCTTTGCTAGGCCTCGATGTCTTTGGGCAACTGCCTGGGCCACTAAATGAGGCTCTGCTGCCATTCATCCTAAGTCTTGCCCCCATCCTTAAAAGTGTTCCCGGACTGGCTTCCAAGCATACCTTTAAATTTACCACATGCTCAAGAACAGTGCTGTGCAACCTGACCCAAGTTTAGACTACCCTCCATCCTCCACACCCATCACCCACGATGCCTTGGGCTAATGGGAGTTGTACTCCAAAATGGATGGAGGGCACCACTCTTCTGAGACCTGCTTTCCTAGAACAATGCTACATCTGAAGAGGGGAGGGGAGGGGGAGATTATCAGAATACTCTTAATAGAAGCCATAACCAGTCATCTAGTCTGTAGCTAATATTGCCTGTTGTTGTTGTTGCTGTTGTTGTTGTTATCATGTGCCATCAAGTTGCCTCCAACTCATGGCAACCCGATGAATGAGCGATCTCCAGAATGAGAGGATGTATAATCTCTGGGCTTAAAAGGAAGGGACCTCCAAATGCCAGATGCAGGGGAGGGGTATCAGGAGACAGGTATCTAGTTGTCTCGTGTGCTCCCCGAGGCATCTGGTGGGGCCACTGTGAGATGCAGGAAGCCGGACTAGATGGGCCCTTGGCCTGGTCCAGCAGGGCTCTTCTTAGGTTCTTATGTTCTTATGTAATGACCTGTCTTCAGCTGCCCTGCGCAGCTCTTGTAAACTCAAGCCTGTGGCTTTGTTTAGGGAGTCAGCTCATCTCGTGTTTGGTCGTCCTCTTTTCCTGCTGCCTTCCAACTTCCCCAGAATTATCGTCTTTCCCAGAGAATCCTACCTTCTCATGATGTACCCGAAGTAGGACAACCTCAGGTTCAACATTTTTTTTTTGCCTCCTGAGATAACTCAGACTTGATTTGATCTAGGATCCACTGGTTTGTCATTCTGGCAAATATATATATAAAAATTCACAACACGGTGTTTCCCTGATGGTCCTCAAACCTAAACCACCACTGTTAGCAAATTGAGGAGAAGGTTAGTCTAAAACCTGAGATGTTTCTTTCTCTTTTTTTAATCTGCAAGATGGTTTGTGTTGTTATTAATGTTTCCAGTTAAAACAGGGGAAGTCGCTAAATGTGCAACCTCCTCACATGTGTTTCAGTGTGGCTCCATCTGGGAAGGGCTGTACCATGTGCTATTTCATTTGTTTTTTTTATTCCATGGTCACCGTTTGGGTCCAAAATACCCCATTTGCTGGCTGCGTTGGAATGCGTCTATACATTCTGGGAAGTGGTAATAAACCCCACCTCCCACCACCACCCACACAGATCTGTGGGATGACTCAGGCACTCACTGCTCCTGTTTCCACAGTGTGCCAAACGGAAAGTTTGTGAGCCTCTTATCATACTGCGATGCTTGCATGGCACAAGATGTGTGAGTGACCCCTTTGCTAACTTCTGCGAAATTTCAAATTATTTCTGCCTCCACCAGACCTTGGGGAAGCTGTGTTTTGGACTTAGTTTCAAGGGTGCTGAATGCTGTACTTAGGGTGGGCAAGCATCCTCTTTTGGAGGTACAGTCCTCTGTTTTAAGGTGTCCTACCTTTGAAGGGCTCCCCAGTCCAAGTCTGATTTAAAGATTAAAAAAAAAAAAGAACTGAAGGAGGGGGTCAGGAACCTTGAAATGATAGACTCAGAAGAGAAAGCACACCTGGCCACAGTCTCTCCTGCTCAAGGGAGATGCATTTCAATTTGGTAGAAACGATTGCCATAATATCTAATTTTGCCTCTCTACATAGACATTAAGACATGCAATGTTATAATCTTAGAACTGCAGGGCTGGAAGGGACCGGGGATGTTGGCAAGTATTTGGGTCCAAGTCCCAAGTCTGAGTCTTTGGTACCAAGTCCTGAGTTCGAGTGTGAGACTTTGGTACCAAGTCCTGAGTTCGAGTGTGAGACTTTGGTACCAAGTCCTGAGTTCGAGTGTGAGACTTTGGTACCAAGTCCTGAGTTTGAGTGTGAATCTTTGGTACCAAGTCCCAAGCCTTAAGCCTGAGTCCTATTAAAAACAAGCTTTTTTCGAGTTGCGAGTTGAGTCCAAATCATCGAAAAGAATAACCTGAGTCGAGTCTGAGCCTCGTAGCTGGTGCGACTTAAGTCTGACTTGGCAGCGAATCTCACGACTTGCATTCCCATCCCTGGAAGGGGCCCTATGGATCATCAGGCTATGTCCAGGAGGCCTTGGGGTGGGGTGGGGGGTGGGATTGAACTCCCAACCTCTGCAGCCAGCCACCTAAACCATTGAATGGTGTCTTCTAAAAAGGAACTCCCCCAAATTCTGGAGCATTGATCCTTCCTTGCCTCCTCGATCCTGCGTTGACCTCAGGCTGAGTCCTTCCCGCCCTGAATGGTGCCGTCCCAGTTTCCGTGCCCTCCTGCTGAGTGTTGGTGCTGAGCTCAGCTGGGAGGGCCCCTTGTCTCAGGGTGTCACTTAATTTCCCTCCATGAGGACTTTTCCATTCCCTCAGTTCCCTCCCAGCCCTTGCAAAACCAGCCTTTCCCGGCATCGCCAACTGTTAAGACTCAACTTCTGATGATGCCCCTCCCTCCCTTTGACTTTACTCTTCCTGGATTTTTTAGTGGGGACACACCCAGGGAGACTCCGCCACCGCCGATAGTGGCTATTAATAGCCAAGGACAATGCATACATATGTACACCCTGTGATTCTCAAAGGAGCTTCTGTGGGCCACAGAGTTTTTTCTTCTTCCTTTGCAGTGGCGATGCATGTGGATGGGCGAGTGGCACCAGGCCAGGGGTGTGTGGTGAACTGCCATGAGGACATAAACTCCAGTCTATGCTCACATCTGACAAGGACAAATCCAGGGATCTTTTATGTTCTGATTTAACCCCTTTCCTGACCAACTAGCAGCCTCACTAAAACAAGACGCCGATGCCATGTCTAGAGGCGGTGCGCAATTAAGAGGAAAAGGCTGTTTGTTTATTCTGTCCGAAGATTGTCTCACTCCTCTTTTGATACCGTGTTCCCCCGAAAATAAGACAGGGTCTTAAATTAATTTTTGCTCCAAAAAACGTATTAGGGCTTATTTTTCAGGGGATGTTTTATTTTACAGTCATGTCATCTTCTGGTTGCTGCACAAGGGTGGAGGGCGAGGTTTCACTTCACTGGGGCTTATTTTGGGGGGTAGGGCTTATATGACGAGCATTCTGAAAAACCCTTTGTTGTTGTTGTTTAGTCGTTAAGTCGTGGCCGACTCTTCGTGACCCCGTGGACCGGAGCACGCCAGGCCCTCCTGTCTTCCACTGCCTCCTGGAGTTTGGTCAAATTCATGTTGGTAGCTTCAGTGACACTGTCCAACCATCTCGTCCTCTGTCGTCCCCTTCTCCTCTTGCCTTCACATTTTCCCAACATCAGGGTCTTTTCCAGGGAGTCTTCTCTTCCCATGAGATGGCCAAAGTATTGGAGCCTCAGCTTCAGGATCTGTCCTTCCAGTGAGCACTCAGGGTTGATTTCCTTCAAAATGGATAGGTTTGTTCTCTTTGCAGTCCAGGGGACTCTCAAGAGCCTCCTCCAACACCACAATTCAAAAGCATCAATTCTTCGGCGGTCAGCCTTCTTTATGGTCCAGCTCTCACTTCCATACATCGCTACTGGAAAAACCATAGCTTTCACTATGCGGACCTTTGTCGGCAAGGTGATGTCTCTGCTTTTTAAGATGCTGTCTAGGTTTGTCATCGCTTTCCTCCCAAGAAGTAGGCGTCTTTTAATTTCGTGGCTGCTGTCACCATCTGCAGTGATCATGGAGCCCAAGAAGGTAAAATCTGTCACTGCCTCCATATCTTCCCCATTTGCCAGGATGTGATGGGACCAGTGGCCATGATCTTAGTTTTTTTGATGTTGAGCTTCAGACCATTTTTTGCAGTCTCCTCTTTCACCCTCATTAAGAGGTTCTTTAATTCCTCCTCACTTTCTGCCATCAGAGTGGTATCATCTGCATATCTGAGGTTGTTGATATTTCTTCCAGCAATCTTAATTCCGGTTTGGGATTCATCCAGTCCTGCCTTTCGCATAATGTATTCTGCATAATAAGTTAAATAAGCAGGGAGACAATATACAGCCTTGTCGTACTCCTTTCCCAATTTTGAACCAATCAGTTGTTCCATATCCAGTTCTAACTGTTGCTTCCTGCCCCACATATAGATTTCTCAGGAGATAGATAAGGTGGTCAGGCACTCCCATTTCTTTAAGGACTTGCCATAGTTTGCTGTGGTCCACACAGTCAAAGGCTTTTGCGTAGTCAATGAAGCAGAAGTAGATGTTTTTCTGAAATTCTCTGGCCTTCTCCATAATCCAGCGCATGTTAGCAATTTGGTCTCTAGTTCCTCTGCCCCTTCGAAATCCAGCTTGTACTTTCCTAGTAGGAAAAATCCTACTAGGGCTTATTTTCAGGTTTGGTCTTATTTTCGGGGAAACAGGGTAATGAGCTTGCTATTGCTTTGTAATTGGTCCTCTTGCAGGCATACATAGACCTGAAAGATGTGCGTGCCTGGAATGACAATGTTGCAAGAGTTGAAAATGTGCATTTTGCCTTGCGCTGTGGCCTCACCCTAGGAGACAAAACCGGGCACTATTTGTTATTCCTATAACGCGATGAGAAAATGCATATGGAAGAATGTTGAAGCACAGAGTAGATCTAGCCACGCCAAACCTTTTCCCACCCCTTTCCTCCCTCCACCCATTCCTAGCTGTCAATCATCTTTCTGCACCCATTGAACAAACCTACTCCCCTTTGGCCAGCCTGGGTGGCCTTGGGCAAGCTGCACAGTCCCAGGGCTCCCCCGGAAGAAGGGAATGGCAAACCACTGCTGAGTATCTTCTACCTGGAAAACCCTGAAAAGGGTTGCCAAAAGTCAGAATTGACTTGGATGGCATATGGTTATTATTTATTAGGGTGGGGTGAACACATTTGTGCTTAGTCTTTGTTGTGTTGAAATATTTAATTTCTCCATTAACATCTATGGATCGTTCTCCTTTCTGCCTCTGGGGACATTTTGAAATAACTTCTCAATGTGAATTGAGGAAATGACTGGTGCAGACAGTGAGAAGGTTCTGTGATGCTCCTGTCTAGACTTTCAATGTCTCGGGATCTCTCCTTTATCCTCTCCCCCTCACTGCAGACATCCAACTCCATTCACCCTCTGTCCCAGTTGTTAGTTTTTTCTGTTTGAATCATCCAGCCTTTGGAATGAGAATCTATGGGCCTACTGGCAGAGGACAGTCTGTCCATTTTTGGGTCCCCACCGTCTCTTTTTTTGAATCTGTGCAAAACATGGGTTTGTTTTAGAGGTGGGCATGAACCAACGAATCGGGCTGGTTCGTAGTTCGGTTCAGGGATGTGGTTTTGCCAAAGCAAAACAAAGCACTGAACCTTTTTGTTCTTGGTGCTTCAATTTGCTTCAGCCAAGCAAGATGCCCACCTTCCCCCTTCCTATTGCCTCCATTGCCTCCCTACCTAGTCCTGCCACCTCTGTTTCCTCCACAGGCTTGGCTCCTGGAAGGGAAACTGGTCTGCTCTCATGAACCATCACGAACCACTGGTTTCCCGGTTCGTGCCCATTTCTAGTTTATTTATTTGATTTATTTTTCTACTTTACTCCCAAAGGTGAGACTTTAAGGTGGCTCACTGTTCCTAGTGCCATTCATCTATGAGGCTAAAACAACATGTATTTTCTCTTGGAAATTTTGCAACCTTGCATGCTGCCTTTATTATTTATTTTTTAAAAAATATTTTCCCCCTGCCTTTCTCCTTGAAAAGGACCCAAGGCGGCTTACAACAATGAAAGACAATATTTAAAATTGAAAATAATGAGTATGCAATGGTGGTTAACACATCATTAAAAAACGATATTTAAAAAGTATGGACAATGAATAAGGAGGCATCTTACATCATTCACAGGCAATATTAAGGCAAAGATCAATAAATATACAAAAATTTGAAAAATGTCTCTCTAAGAAATGGAAAACACAAAAATGGAAAACACAAGTAGTACTAAAATCCAGTCAAAGCAGTAGTAATTTAGTAGGTTTGGCTGGGAGGGAGCTTTCTGGGCTGGGGTGACTGTCGGTCTATCCAGCACTAAGCAATCGTTCCTTCCCTGGCTCTGAATTCAAAGAGAGCCCTATCTCTCTGCTCTTTGTCCTTTTTCCTTCTCTTGAGTCTGTTGAAATCTGTTTGCTGAAAGCAGTCATGTTTGTCAGTTTGCTGTCTGATCTGTTCAATTGTAAGTAACAAAACCTTTTGTTCTTTATACTATCAATATCTCAGAGTGAGTTATTGAGACTTCAAGTACTAGTTGATTAGAAAAATGGGTGGACCGTTTGGGGGAACTTGAAGTTATTCTGCTCTGTAAATCTCTGCATTTTCTGCTGCACAGGTAGAGGAATTTTAACAAAAAAAAAACAAAAAAAAAAAAAACAACATTTTCTGACCCTCATGGGAATTCTAGCCTATTGAGAGTTGGCCAGAGGTTCGGTGTTTTATTCAATTTTTGTTTTGTGCAGGAGGCAAGCGCAAGCTTCACATGCGAGTCCGATTGTGCAGTCATGAAAGTCTGCCTGAATCACCTCTCTAGGACACTACATTTCAACTTCCAATAACAGACTCTGTATTGATGTACAGGCTGACCCTCTGTCTCACTGTCTCAGTACAATCTGAAATACATTCAAGGAGAGACCTCAAAAGCCCTCACTTATACTCCATGAAATCTGAAAATGGCACAGAGAAACCAAAGAGGGGGAAAATAACTGTTGAGTTTTTGACAAAGAGAAAACAGGAATAAAAGGGAAAGGGGACAAAACATGACAGTGCTTTAACAGATTTGTTGCTAGCAACAGAGGAAGTCCTCCTAGACTGAGTCAGAAGTTTGCTATTTTCTACGCAGAGGGTGAGGAACTTTGTGCTCTGCTCAAGACAGCCATCTCTGGCCAGCCTCGTCTGGTGTCAGGCTCTGTGTTTACGACATCAAGGGTGAGGAACCTTGGGACTTTCAGCTCTTGATGAATGGTCTTTCCCCATTGGCTGGGCACACTAGGGCTGAGAATAACCGAAGGTCCACAACATCTGGATAGCTGCAAGTTTAGCCACATACTTTTTTTTTTTGGTATTCCTCCCTCTGCCCCCAGTCCTACCTGGTTATATCTGAAGTTTAAACCGAAGATGTTCTTTGAGTTTTTGAGCCTCGCATGTTGCTTTTAGTAGGTTTGGCTGCGAGGGATCTTTTTGGACTGGGGTGACTGTCAATCTCTCCAGCGCCGACCAATTGTTCCCTCTTGCCTCTAATTCAAATAGAGTCCCACCTCTCTGCTCTTATTTTTCATTCACTGTTGTCTGCGGGAAAGCAGTGAGTCTGTTGAAGTCTGTTGCTGAAGGCAGTCATGTTTGTTGGCTTGGTGTTTGATTTGTTCAACTGGAAGTAATGAAACCTCTTACTCAGCTGGCTGGCGGGGGGAGGGCAATGTGTAGCTTGCAAATTGTAAACTGCTCAGAAAGTGCTTTAAGCACTATGGGGTGGCATATAAGCAGTATGCTTTGCTTGTTCTTTCTCTTACTATTAAGACTGTAAGTGCCAGTTGATGAGAAAAATGGGGTGGACCACTCTGGGGATCTTGAAACTATTCTGCTCTATAAATCCCTGCACTTCTGCTGCACAGCTAGAAGAATTTAACCAAAAATTCAAAATACTGCAACAGTTCTGTCAGCATAACACATGTTCCACCACTGAGTTATAGATCTCACATGTATGATTGGCAGTATTATCTTCCTCTTTATACACAGCACCAGTTCAGGGAGTGAGTCAGTCTTTTCCTCTTGGCTTCAGATCACAGCCATGATATATGGCCAACGGATAACGATCTACACACACAGGTTCCTTCAACCGGCTTTTTCTCCCCACAAATTCATCTGTCAAGTGTGGATCATTTCCCGTACTCTGTACGCCGCCATCGTCTTTCTACGTCCAAGGACCTGACTCAGTGCTTGCCCAGATGCCTAAAACCAGATGTTTCTTAGCAAATAGAAGCTGACAATGTTCCCAGACTGGGGCGGACCGGGTATGGTAGGAGAGGGGGAACCGGCAAAGTCATTTGACTTAGCCAAGGGATGTTGAGTAAGCAACCAGCTCAGCCGCCGACCCTTCCTTCCCCTCAAGCCACACATGAATAATTCCCACCTCATAAGAGAGACAGATCAAGCAAGGGGGCGGGGGGGGGGGGAAGGAGGGCAAGACCCCTCCTCCCCAAACATGAACACAAAAGGAAAGGAATTTTGCTCAGAGAAAACTGGCAGGGATCTGGCATGACTTAGGCGAGTTTGGGCCACACCCTGTTGGCAACCCGTGGACTTCTTGAAAGAACCACCCGTGCCCAGTTCATCACAGTGAAGGAGGTGGCCGTCTCAGCAGACGGGCAAGAAAAATGGGGATTCACCTGAGCTAGGCCTTAACACAAGAACCCAAATGTGATGTACTGGACAGAGTAGGACTCATGAGACCTGGGTTCAAATCCCTGCTTGGCCTGGGGTGTGTGTGTGAGCATGGTAAACTACTCCTGGGACATCCAGAGCTGCTGAGTTCTTCTTGAGAACTCTTTCAGGTTGTCGGAAGTTCATGACAAGAGCAGCATCTAACTATCCATCTCTAAAATAAATAAGTGAATAAATATCAGAATTCTGCAGAGTCCATATTTTGTTTTGCCCCCCCCCCCCCCACGAAGAAAGAACATTGGGGAAATACATTAATTTTACTTTAGCTCGGCGGGACTCCAGGCCACTTCCAAATTATTAAAAAGTAACACTCTATCACCGTCTCCCTTTCCAAGATGGATTCACCAGAGCAAATTTTGTTTTCTCTGGGTTTGTGAGCAAATTATTGCCAGGAAGGGCAAAACCGTTTCCCCTCAAGTAGCCAGCTGTTCTTTCCACTGTGTTCCTTGAGTCAGGAGGTTCACACGCTAAGGCATCAGCTGCATAAGCCCCGCACAAGGCTGGCATCACAGATCAACAGAATCAGGCATTGTGTGGCGTGGGCAATGGTAATTAAAGCAGTCTGTGTTATAATGCAGAGGAGTGGGAAGAGACCTAATCTTGCACGGGCCATTAAGATCCATTCGCTGCACAAAAGAACTGCTCCTGAGGGAGATGAACGCACCTAGATCTCATTTGCCAATATGGATCAACACAATGGCAGAAGGTGCCACATGCAACCTGCCCCCCATCAGTGCATGGCATAAATGTCTTAAGAGGGGCTCCTCTGCTTGTATACATGGATGGAGATTCCAGAGGAATGAGATTCCCTTGTATCTTGTTGCGTGTGTGTGTGTGAGTGAGAGAGGGAGCGAGCGAGCAGAGAAATCCATTGTTTATATATTACTGTATTCTATAATTTAATTCTTGTTGTGCACATGGAAATCCCAACACGATGCTGATCATGCTTCTAAGCACATGGGGGGGGGTATTTTGAATCAGGACCACAGTGTATGGAGAGGAGGCACCTCCAGGTTCAACCAAAATGTCCCACTCTGCTTCCTTATGGGGGAAAAAGGTTCCCTTCAATGTCTATGAATGAGGTGAGAAACAAGAGCGACAGATAGGCTTGAATTAGAGCTGAAAGAACCCCCGTGTGGCCGAGAGGAGATTGAGGGAGTCCTTCTATATCTGTGAAATCACACTTCAAAGGAATTGGGGAGCTCAATCATCAAACTAAGGAAGCTCATCTGCCTTATCCCAGAGGTGAGTTCCCTCTCCTTGTCCTGGCCTGGGCTGTTTAAAGGGAATATTTGAAGGTCTCTCCTTTGTAGGTTTGCCATAACTCAAGCAACGTTGATGGCACAGAACATCAACAAGGTCATGGGGGTTATCTCTCTCCTTTGTTTCTAGTCAGAGTGAGCCCAGATCTAAGGCAAACAGAGGGAATTATCTTGATTTTTCAACAGTTTTAGAACAGCAAAAGATAGTGCAACCCCCTGGACTCTTGTGTTTTCCTCTTGGATTTGCATTTGCTCCATGGATATTGTCTTGGACAATATCTATTATGCACCATGGGACCTATTCCCTATGCAAGAAAAACAAAAACAGGTAGTATTAGACTATGGCCAAACCACCTTTCAGTCCTGATCAGTGTCTTACCTTTAATTTTAATGTTTTTTTAATCAGACCCCATACAGAATAGTGGCAAAGGGTGAACTACCAATCACAAGGTGTTTTTTTTTTTATTTCAAATCGCTCCTTCACGGCTAATTTTCCAAACAGCCCTGAGCAGGTCATGCCCTCTTGGCCTCTTCTCCATCCTTGGTGCCCACAATAGGGGGAGAGAAATAGGTCTACCCTACAGAGTTGTTGTGACGATGACATCTATGTAACCTGCACCAAGTGTTTAGAAGATACATAGGAAGCTATTCAAATCTTTTCTGGTTGTAGCGTAAGCAAATTCCCCATGAAATTAAGATGTGTGACGAGAGGAAATAAAAATGTGTGACAAAACAAACACAAGAAAAAAAATATTGAAATAAATAAATTTTATTTTACACTATTTATAAAACTTTTTTTAAAAAAAACCCCTTTTATAATTCAATTTTCTTCCCCTCCCTGTATTTAAAAATGTTATTAAATACCCTTTTTTAATATTAAAATATGGCAAATAAATAAGATTGACACCTTCCCTCTTCTTCTTCTTCTTTTGCATAAAATGGACATTCGCCTCCCACAAACCCTATGGGATGGGAAGAGGTTCTCTGGACCCTTTTCTCGGCCATAGCGTCAATTTCCATTCAAGGTGAAAACTGAAATTCAGCTTCCAGCGCACTACTGTAAACTTCCATGTTCCTCTCATAATCGTCAAGTGTCCATAAAGAAAGAGAAGGCAAGCTGATAAGGCTTAGTTTTCCATTGATGCAGGGGCGAAAGAAAAAACATCTTTTCAGTTAGGTAGCATTTTCCATTTCAGGAAAATTCACCAGGCCCCTGGCTTTTCTTTTCCTAAAGAGATCGCACCAGCTCCATCTACCTTTCTCTGTTCTATGGCTGTGATGCTCCAAAACCTGGAGCTGTAACGTTTCAGTGCAATGAGACCAGTCTTCTGTAACAAGTGTCCCTGTGTGGTCATACCGACCGTCACCGCCAGAGACATTTGCATTTCCTGCAACAGCAAACAGACCTGCTGGTACTCTCTGAATGAGAAAACTCAACACTAATAAATAAGCTTGAGGTCAGAAAGTTTTCCCAGTACGTGAAAGTTACCAGTTCGAGTGGGAGAAAATGAGGCAGTCAAGAAGTCTCTTGAGTCTTGTTTGGTACAACAGACATCCTTCCTGAGATACAAACACTGTGGGGCTTCTTCTGACCCATCCCCTGGCTTCACCTTGGGTTCTAGGAAGAAACCCTTGGAGATTAGACTCCTACTGTACTGACAAGCCCTTTGTTGTTGTTTAGTCATTAAGTCGTGTCTGACTCTTCGTGACCCCATGGACCAGAGCACTCCAGGCCCTCCTGTCTTCCACTGCCTCCCGGAGTTGGGTCAAATTCATGTTGGTTGCTTCGATGACACTGTCCAACCATCTCGTCCTCTGTCGTCCCCTTCTCCTCTTGCCTTCACATTTTCCCAACATCAGGGTCTTTTCCAGGGAGTCTTCTAACAAACCCTACTGAAGGATAAAAAGAAAGGAAGAGGAAGGGAGGAAGAGAGAGATAGGGAAGAGGCAATACACCTCCTCTCATCTAGAAGAAATTCCTACTAGGCTGCTGTCCACTTGTTAAGCTTGGATGATGATGACCCAGGAGTCTCAGCTTCCAGTCTTCACGGGTCTATCTCTGGCCAAGTACAGACTCCTCAGCATTTTCCTAGCTCAGCTCACACCTCAATGCTGTAGAAATCTGCCCGTTTCCGGCAGCACTTCCGTACCCACACCCAATAAAGCGTGATCATGAATGTCCAGTAGCCCACGTAGATGGCCGAACCAATGAGCAGATACCAGATTTCCATCTGTTTTTCTTCAGTGGTCCAGTCAGCTAGGGCTTCGTGGCAGATCGTATAGATCAGGCCTCCCAGGAGAAGCAGGCCCCAGATGGACACGGGAAGCAGAGGCATGTAGTTGCCGACCATCTTCTTCCGACCCGAGGTGCCCCAGCTGCTCTTGTTCATGGTGACTATGGCAAAGTACTTGGCCGGGAGAAGGCCACCCATGTACAGCACGGCGTAGAGGGACATGAAGATCATGATGGGGTTCCCCCTCAGCCAGCAGGCGTAAAGGGCCTTCACGGAGGCCACCAGCTGGACACAGAGCAGCACCCACAGGATGTCCCACAGGTTCCCCCCGTAGAAGAGCCGCAGGACGGTGGCCGTGACGAAAAAGGGGAAGATGCCAGAGACCACGGATTCGTAGGTCATCCACAGGTGGTGACGGTGCCACCACAGGGCGTTGTAGAGCCACTCACGGAAGTAGGACTTGGTCCAACGCGTTTGCTGGGCCAACCATCGCAGGAATAAAGACGGGGTCTCCGAATAGCACCGGGAGCGGGCTGTGTACCTGATGCAAGGCAAGGAAAGAAGGAGGAGAAGAAAGTGAGAAGACATCTTGCACCTCCTCTGCGTGACAACATTTCAAGGATTTGAAAAGTGCTATCCTATCCCCCCCCCCCCCAGTCTTCTTTTCTCAAGATGCCCAGTTCTTTCAGGCTTTCCTCAAAGAACTTGATTTCCAGCCCCCTGACCATCTTTCTTGCCCTCCTCTAGACTTGTTCCAGTTTGTCAGCATCCTTCTTGAAGTGTGGTGTCCAGAATTGGACACAGTACTCAAGGTGAGGCCTAACCAGGGCCGAATAGAGTGGAACTAGAACCTCACAGGATTTAGAAACTATACTTCTGTTAAGGCAGCCTAAAATGGCTTTTTTCGCAGCCACATCGCACTGTTGGCTCATATTCAGCTTGTGATCTACAACAATTCCAAGATCTTTCTCGCTTGTAGTATTATTAAGCCAAGTATCCCTCATCTTGTAACTCCATTTGGTTTTCCCCCACTAGGTGTAGAATTTGGTACTTTTCCCTGTTAAATTTCATTCTTTTGCTTTCAGCCCAGAAGGAGCTCAGGCACACGTGGATGGTTTCCTCTCCTTAGTCTTACAATAACCCCGTGGGGTAGGGCCAGACTCAGCGGTTGAGAAGGATCTGCCTGATAGGAAGAGAGAATGGACTCTTCTTCTCCAACTTGGAGAACCTGGGTGCAAACAAATCTGCTCACTATTGGCTGAATCTTCCAAAGGTACAGATAGAGGACCAATGGGTTCCCAACCCAGGGTCCCCAGATTGTGGGAAACCTCCACTCCCAGACGTCACAGTCAACATAGCCAAGGAGAGGGAATCTGGGAAAACCATCTAAACCATCTAAAAACCATAGGACCCATCGTCTTCCTGTACTGCTTCCCCTCGCTCTATTCCACCTGTTCAGCTTGGTTCTGATTCCAGTAGATCTCCATTTATCTACACATCCTTACTTGGTGGCATAGCCGATGCTGAGCATCCTGTTGGTAAGATGCCGGTCGTCCCCAAAGGTGCAGTGTGTTCCCAAAAACTTTTGATTGTACCAGGACTCCAGGAACTGCTGGAGAAGGTCATTCCGATACAAGCCTGCAGAGGGCAGAGAGGAGAGCAGGTGAGATTCGCACTGGCAGAAGACATGCTGGGACCCCCAATTATATGAAATTTGAGAGACCCTATCACACTCTATGGAAAAAAGGCCATTGTTCTTAGAGAAAAGACAACGAGATATGGGTACTGAAGTTTTCTACAGAAAGTGAGGATACAGCTTAAAACTAAACAGAAAATGGCAGCGTATAGTGTGCAAAACCCCTATTTGCCTAATGAAATATTGATACCAATTAGGGTTTTTTTTTTGCTGATGGCAAAAGTAAAAGGGGAAAAAGAGAAAGGAAAAAAGCAAAGTACTGTAGCACTTTGAAGACTAACAGATATATTTCAGTGTGAGATTTTGTGGATCAAAATTCACTTTTTCAGACGTGAAGATCTATATTTTGATGGAGGAAAGCTGACACTGAAATAAATTTGCCAGTCTTTAAACTGTTACCATAATTTGAATTTTTAAATTTTCCCTTCCCCTCCTTTTGCCAACATGCTGAGCCCAACTAACACGGCAGCTTCTCTGGAGCGTCTTCCCTCAGCACAGATCAATATGACAAATAATTATGTAGCCATTCCGTGTATATTTGTCATATGAAAACAACAGTTTCTATTATAAAGTCAGCTTTCACCAGTTTCTTTTTTAACCCATTACGTAAAATTTAAAATATCATTTTGAAAAGCTGTGGATTGAGGTAATTCTGATCACTGGAGGCCCTGGGAGGTCTTTTATTTAGCCTGCATATAAATGTGAGGTGACAGCTATCATGGTCAGGGGAATGGCTTCTCATCCTAATAATCCACACTTTTCAGAGCTTGACAGGACATTATTTGGGGGACATGACTCTGTCTGAGAGATTCTGAGTAGAGATGGGCATGAACCAAACGACGAACTGGGAAAAAAACCATGAACCGGGCTGGTTTGGTTCGTGCAACCCATTTTGCTGAAACCGAAATGAAGGACCAAACTTGTTTCTGCTCGTTGCTTCATTTTGCTTCAGCAAAGCCGATGCCCGCCTGCCCCCTAACCCTGTCGCCTCCCTACCTGGTCCTCCTGCCTCCTCCCCTGCCACCTCCACCTCTTTCTCCTCCCCTGCCACCTTCTGAAGATGGTGGCCGTGGAGGAGAAAGAGGAAGAGGTGGCAAGACCAGGTAGGCCACGAACCAAGAGCAATCCTGAATGGTTGGTTTTCCAGTTGATGGCCATCTCTAATTCCGAGGGTTGTCCTCCGGAAACTTAACTTTTCCCAAGTTCTGTGGCTACTGTCGATTCTGGCAAAGGAAGGGGAACCAAGGCTTACCCAAGGGGCCACTGATACAGGAGACACAGTCAAAGTAAGACTGACAGGCACGTTCAATGTTGAAGGCCATCCAGTAGCGTAGACTGCTCATGAAGCTGATGTAGGAGTCGGAGAGGTTAAGGATCCGCACGTCACCGCCCACGGCTCCGTAGCGTTCGTTCGATTCCAGCACCTTCACCAGTTCCACCGTCGCCTGGGGCTCCAGCTTGGTGTCCGAGTCACATACCTAGGAGGGGCTGAGAGATTCAGACTGGGCACTGGTGCTGCCTAATACTTTTTGTGGCCTGAGGCAAAGAATCAAGAGGCGACCCCCTTCACCCACCCAAATCAAAGTGCATACAAGTACTCAAAGCTGATGGAAAAATAGCATAAGTGCTCTCAATTAACCAGTGAACCCTTTGCTGCCTTTTCATGCTCCCCTCAGATCTGCTGTCTGAGGCAGCTACCTTAGGCTGAACTAAGTTAGCATATCACCAGAAACAGAACTTGGTTAGGAGGTCAAAGACACCCGCCCTAACGCGAGCCATTCTCCTTCTGCATTTTGCAAAACACTTTCCTTTTATTTTGCAACCGATTGTTGGGAAATAAAAACAGACATAATTTGTACATCTGATTCCTCACATATGTAGCTTTGATGGATTAGTGTCACTAGGGAGAAAATGTAACTGCAGGAAATATGCAACTTCTCTTTACATGTGAGCAGATCCTCACGCTGCCTAATGGCAGGGCCAGCCCTGATGGACGATGCTATTAGAGCTTCTGTGTTGTTGGACATTCATTGGTAAGCAGGGGGGAAATCTGCCGTCAAACCATTTCTTTCCAAGAGCTGGTGGAACTCCTGTTAATTTTGCATTTTTACCACAACCAGAAGGCTCCCCAATGGAAAGCTCGGAGAGGGTGCCCCACAGACAGCTAGGCTAAAACGCTGTCTCATTCTATGTCATACATGGAGTGCCTTGAGGCAAAAATCACACTTTGCTCACTTGCCTCATCTATAAAATGGGAACACTAAATTCCCAATTTTGGTGATGAGTAATAAACAAGTGTGCTGGAACGAATGACTCATGTGGTGGAAAAACATAGACAACATGCTGATGATTTGATTGATGAGGATAATAATAATAATAACCATCTTAGAACTGCAGAGCTGGAAGGGACCGCAGGGATCATCAAGTCCAGCCCCTCTCAGGGAGGCACGGGGGGGGGGGGATTCGAACTCCCAGCCTCTAGTTCTGCAGACAGATGCCTAAACCACTGAGCTATCCACAGGAAAAGTCTGAATGGAGAGGCTCCATATGGAAAATAATTCACACATTTCAGTAAATTATGTAAAACAGGTAATTTGTTATGCTGGAGATTGACTGGAAGTTGTATCAGTTAAGAGGGCAGACAGGCCGGTAGTGTGTAGGACATGGCTGGGGAATATTCAGTCCAACAGACAGTGGTTCCTAACTTTGGGTCCCCAGATGTTCTTGGACTGTAACTCCCAGGCGCCTTCATCACTCGCTGTGCTGGCAAGGGCTTCTGGGAGTTGCAGTCCAAGACCCAATGGGACCCACTGCTCTAGATGTTTTGGGAACACAGACAGAATTTGGAAAACATAATTACGGATTACAACTCCCAGAATCCCCCAGCCAGGATGCTCACTAGCCATTCTACCTGGGGGGTTATGTGAGTTGTAGTCCAAAAAGTAACTTTCCAGGGCCCAGACAACACAAGACCACCCTGGCCGTGCTGGGTGGAGCTTAGGTCCCTACTTGTGGAAGCACAGAGGGGGTTGCATCTATGAAGGGAGTTGTAACACCCCAAAGCTCTCCTCCTGACCCACAGCGAACTGACGGAACCCTTCTCTTCATAGGCATCACCTCACATGCTTTTAAAGAGATTTCTTCTTGTTGCTGTTGTTATGGGCTGTCAAGTTGCCCCTGACTTACGGCAACTCTATGAATGAAGCCCTCCAAAACGTCCTTTCCTCAAGTGCCTTGCTCAGCTCTTTCAAACTCAAGCCTGTGGGTTCCTTTAGGGAGTCATTCATCTCATTTTCGGCTTTCCTCTTTTCCTGCTCCCTTCCATCTTTCCCAGACAATAATGCTGGGAAGAGAAACCCTAAGCCCCTGCAAAGCAGTCAAGGAATTGGAAGCAATGCAGTGGGGAAGGACCAAAGGTGAAGCACCTGGTAGAAAGGTGGAGGAGCAATTCAGATTGATGAGTTGGCCTGCTAAGGCAAAAGGTAGGTTTTCTTCAGACTGGATCACCAACGTAGTGTTCAGTTGGCAGGATGTGGCAAAGTCCTTATGAGCTAGGTCTGGGGAGACCCAGGTTCAAATGCTTACATATCAACATGATTCACCAGGTTACCCAGGACCAGTCACTCTCTCTGAGCTGAAACCTACCTCACCTGTTTGGAGAATAAAAATGGAGAAATGGCCAAAAATGACTTGGATACCTCCTCAGAGAAAAGGAAAGATATAACAACACTAGGGGTGTGTGTGTTGTGGTCAGAATGGAGGGCTGAGTCTTGAGGGATCCAGGTTCTAATCCTCACTATGCCGTGAAACTCATTTTATGGTCTTGCGCCAGTTCTTGCCTCTCAAGTGGATCTACCTCACAGTGCTGTTGTGATCAGGAAGAGGGGAAGAGGAGAGCCATATGCGCACCATCTTGAATTCATTGGAAGAACAGCAGTAAGACTACTATGTAACTTATTAAAATAAATATTGGCAAAATTATAGAGAAAAAAGGGGGGGAAAGAGGGGGGGACAAAATATTGTGGTGTGCTTTAAAGACTGGCACGTTTATTTCAAGGTGAGCTTTTGAGGATCAAAATCTATTTTTTCCCACAAAGGATGCCAACCGTGCCTCTTCCAGATTTACAGATAAATCTCTTGGTCTTTAAGGTGGCAGAATGTGTTTGTCTTTTTAGTCTCTCTTTCCTCTCCCCCCCCCCCTTTCATTTTGCTAACAAGTCGAGACAGGCGAACATACCCACTTCTTTGGAAATTAATTTTTAAAAAATAAATAAACGCTTAAGGACGCCTCTCCGTCCTGTTTTTAGAGGCGTGGGTTCCAATCCTAGCCAAAAACAAGCAAAGCAACAGAACTAGACCATGAGGTAGGAATCAGTTACCTGGACATAGTCCACTGAGTTCCCCAAGGCCTTGAAAGCCGTGTACATGACCTCTCTTTTGCCGCCCCATTTCTGCATGATGCAGACACATCTCTTAGTCCGAATCAGCTCTTCCACAGCCAGTTGCCCGGGGTCGTCCATATCTATTTCGGTGTAGACCGACGGCTCATCCCCAGCCTGGTAACCACTGTCTTCTTCGTCCACGTACACCTGAGGTTGGGAGTGGTAGTTGTTCTCCCAGATGAAGGTACCCACGTCCTCTCCGGCGAAGACCTCTTGGAACATGTCCATCATGTATCGGTCCTCAGGGCTGTTGCCGTCGATCACCATAATGACCCGGAGCTTCTCGGGAGGATACATGGTCGCCTTGACGGATTGAAGGCACTCGCGGAGATAAGCTGGGTCTTCCTGGTAGGCGGAGATGGTGAGGGCAACGGACTTGGTGTAGCTGCAGGTCAGCGAGTCTCTCCTCATCCTCTTGTGTTCCAGGAAGGCAAAGAAGCTCTGGATGATGAGATGGCAAGTGAGGAAGGCCCCGTAGAGTCCAAACGCCATGATGTGGTACTGGTCGGAAACTAGCTGGACCCCTGCGATGTAGGCCCAAGCCAGGACCGAAAGGATCAGCAAGGCAAAGCCAATGGTGATGATCCGGCGTCCGGTCGAAACAAAGACCTTGGGGGCTTTGGTGATGTCCATTCCTGGAACAAAAGATGAGGGAAGTGAGCAACCTGAGTTGTTTCTAAGGGAATTGATTCAAAATTGATCAAGGGGGCAGTATTTATGACACTGTTCCCCTGATGATACCAAAACCAAACAAATAAGCCTTCAGAAAGATCCCTCCGTTCTGGGTTCTTATGGCTATAAATATGCCTGGAATTGTAAACCGCATGTGATAAAATCTCAGAAGCCAGAAGGATGATTAAGACTCCTAATGGAGGCCAGCTTTCCATGTCTCTCTGCTTCTCATTCCTTGTTCCTTCCCACAACTGGTAAAGTCAAAATAAACCGACTCCTGTCCTCTGAAGATGCCGGCCACAGAGACCGGCGAAACGTTAGGAAGAACAACCTTCAGAACACGGCCAAAGAGCCCGAAAAACCCACCACAACCATCAAAATAAACTCATGAAATATGAGAAATTTAGGAGCATCCCCTTCATTTCCTGTCATTCGCACGGGTGACAAACTTCACCTTCCCTAGGTGTAGGATTTGGATTTACCAGGAGTACTACATTCACAACACTTCTTGAGGTTTGGAACGGTACAGCTCTCAGCATGGGACTCTGTGCCTGGCTGCGCTCAGCCACATTTGCCCCCGTTTTCTGTGGAAAAGTGGGAAGCACCTCCCTGGTACACGGCAAAGCAGGGAGCTTTATGTGGGGGGGGGGGGAAATTACTTCTGTACTGGACCAAGGCATATAGCAGGTAGCCCCTTCCCAATAATGCTAGCTCCTTAAAATTCTTTTTGAAGCTAATTTTTAGGCATTACAAACACAAGAGGACTGCTGTTAATTATGGTTTTAGGATTAATCTGCTGGGGTTGGTCCAAGATATTTTGTTGCCTGAGGCCAAGAAGAAGCAGGTGCTTCCTGGTACTGATGGAGTTTTTGCAACCTCATAGACTGCCTTTAGTAGGTTTGGCTAGAAGGGAGCTTTCTGGGCTGGGGTGACTCGTGACTGTCAAATCTATCCAGCCCTAACCAAGCATTCACTCTTGCCTCTGATTTCAAAGGGAGGCCTGCCTTTCTGCTCAGTGGTTTTCCTCTCTTTAGAATCTGTTAACCTCTGTTTGCCGAAAGCAGTGGTGTGTTGTCAGTTTGCTGTTTGATCTGTTCAATTATAAGTAATGAAACTGTTTATTCTTCCTAGTATTAATGTCTCAAGGTGAGTTATGGAGACTGTAAGTGCCAGTTAATGAAAAAAAGGGGTGGTCTACTCTGGAGAACTTGAAGCTCATTCTGCTCTGTGAATCTCAGCACTTCTGCTTCACAGCTAGAGGAATTTAACCAGAAATTCAAAACTCTGCAACAGGTACCTCACCCCATGTGCAGCCAGTGGAGTACGCTGACATATTATTGAATATTACTAACCCTTCCAAATGTCAGAGCAACCTCCTCCACTTCTGAGGGCAGGAGGCTGGTTTAGAGCAGATGTGGGCAATGTACAACCCGTGGATTGAGTGTGCCTCCCTCAAGGTCTACACACAGCCCCCTACAACCCTAATTTTTTGATTTTTTTTAAAAGGCATCCAGAACATCCCTTGTGCTCTTAGGCTGGAGGGCAATTTTTTTCATGGGTTTTTTTTTTGGGGGGGGTGCACATCCCAAGTTCTCCACACCCTCATTTTTTTAAAATGGCCCCTAGAGAGGAGACATGGACATCTTTCATAACCCCTTCTTTTTGTAAGGAAAAAAATGGGGCTGGGGAGCCAGTTCATTTGTCCAATGACACAGCCCCTGGACATCTGGAGACTGTCCACTTTTCATTTATAGGAACAGGTCAGACTACGAAGGAAGCAAACACAGTTGCGTCCTTCGCCAAACGGAATGGCCGGAGGGGCTAAGAAGGAACAGGCAGGTGACAGTCATTGCACGCCCACCCCCACCATGAGGAATATCACCCACGGTGGTTGCCCCACACTGCCTAACAGTAGGGCTGGCCCTGATTTCCCGCTCCAAGTTTCACAACAGCATTTCTTCAGGGGTTAAAGGTTGTCATTTATCGCAGCCCGAGCCTGCAATTAACTAGGCACACCAAAGATACTACCTTTCTAGTCAGCATGGGAAACTGAGGCACTGCCCTGAACTCGGGGCGACCAACAGGCCCCCCCGCAACTGCGTACAATGTTCCAGAGCAGAACCTCTGGCCAACTTGCCTCAAAGAGAGGGACCGGGGCAACTGTCTACGTCGGGTGCCCCCAAAGCAAACAGGTCAGCTTCAGGTCCCACCTGGATTTGGCCTTTGGCGACCCTGCTTTGGGTGGCAAAAAGTCTTGGGACGGCTCCCTTTTGGGGAAAAGGCCTCCACGTTGGTGGCTCTCCGTTGGGCTCCTGGGAATTTGCTGGGGCCCCACTCCAATCCTGACACAATTTCTGCGCAGGGCTGCTTTTGCTCGAAAGCGTTGCCAAACGCACGCCTTGGCCCAGGGTTACGGTAAAGCTATAAAAAGTTGCGAGCGGGGCCAAGGAAGGGGCGTTTTTCAAACACTGCAGCAATTGGCACCGATGGGTCATTGAATAAATAAATGACAAAAGTGCTTGAAACGGTATGTACTCTTACCACAGCTCCCCTCAGCAAATGGAACAGAAATCTTGTCCCTTCACCTTTCTACCCACATTCTTATCTCTTCCTTCTCCAGCGCACTGCAAATGTCTTCCTTCCTCATACTTTCACCATCAGGAGTGTGGTGTTCTACACCAGCCTTTCCAGATCTGGCCCCTTCCATCATCGCCAGCCAGCTGGGGTCTGGATTCCACAGGCAGATTCCACAGGCAGGTCTGGATTCCACAGGCAGATCAACATATATCACACCAGTGGCACACACAGTCTAGACTTGGGATTGAAGCAAGAGCAGACAGGCCCGCTGATCAATGAGGAACAGTGGCAAACCTTGTGTGACAACTGTAACTAGCACACTGTGGCTGGCTGGGGATGAGGAAACTGTTGTCCAACACATCTGGAAGGGGCCAGATCTGGTATGGACACTTGTCTGGGAAGAAATGCATAAGACAGCGCTGTTACCCCAGTGTATCTGGACTACACCATCAGTTTAACAGTGATGGCTCCATCTGACAGATTCCTGGGCTTTGTGGTATGGTGAGGCACATAGCAGACCTCGATTATTTTCTCTTGAACTAAACCAGAAATTCCGAATTTAATTAATTCTGTGCTGTCAACTCAATTCTGACCCTCCTGGGTTTGTCTAAGCATGAAGTACTCAGAAATGGTTTACTTCTCCCTCCTTCTGGTGATGCTCCCAGATGGGGCAGCTTGTGTGAGATCAGATGGCAGAGTGTGTAAGCCCATCAGCCACACACTCTCTGTATCTGGGTGATCTTGGCTGGCCATTTCTCCTCGGAGTAAGGATTCAAAATCCTGATCTCCGGCTCTTCAGCCAGGCACTCCTGCTCATGAAGCTGTCCAGGGTCACAGAAACTTAAGCACCCCATTCAACTACAAATGCCAGGATTCCATAAAATGGACTATGGCAGTTAAAGTGTGCAACATACATACGATCTCAGACCAAGATCTCCTGGTTTCCCAGAAATTGCCAGTGAGGACCCCCCCCCCCATAGTGTTAATTTTTTTTTAAAAAAAGCAAAAGATGGCCTTTCATTTCATGCTGTAATCAGTATGCACTACCACCTCTACAAGCTTCTCTATGGCTAAAAAACATCAAAACATTTAGCACTGACTTGCCACGGAAAATGTTGAACATCACGCTTGGGGGCAAGCACATGTGAATCTCCAAAAGCCAACACAGAATTTACCTGACATATGCCCAAGAAGTGATTTGAGTAGAGACACTGGGCAATAGATGAAACCACCACTTTTGTGGGAGGAGGAACTCCATGGCAACACTTCTGAGTTGGTCTTGTTGGCCTACCGCATTGGGTAAGAACAACAAGCCACAAGCCAGGAAGTCTACAGTTCAAATCTTGACTCCGGCATAAACTTAGTAGGTGGCCCAGAATGAGCTGCTATTGACCACCAACCTCCAGACAACAACATAAGAATGAATAATATGGACTTATCTTTGACGAGATAAGGCTTGTTGAGCCTGGTCCAGAGAATGAAAAGTGATCATGGGATCACTAGGGGATTCTGGGAGGTTTGTTCATTTGTTTGTTTAGGTAACTTTTCTAAGCTCTAGGGTTGATATAACAATAATTAATAATTGTGTGCCATCAAGTCAACTCTGATTGATATCGACACTTTTTCAAGGTTTTCTAGACAGAGAGGACTCTGAAGTGGTTTACACTTCTCTTCTGGGGTTGCCCTGGGACTGCGCAGCTTGCCCAAGGCCCCACAGGCTGACTCTTCTGGGAGGCATATTGGGGAATTGAATTCCCAACCTCTGGCTCTAACTCACAGAGTTATCCAGCAAGGGTGGATACAGGAACAAGGAAACCCATTCCTATCTATTTGAGAATTGAAGATAATTTGAAAGCTTGTGGTATGGCTATTCATCTTTCTTTTTGCCTCCAATAAGCAGGTTTGGTAGGTTTTTAACTTGCTTCAGAAACCTCCAAAACTTGTTTGACCAGGTGGAGTCAAAGAAGGACATAGCATAGTCTTTCCCACCACTTTAACATCTAAAAGCTAACATAAGGAACTTTTTAATAGTTTCAAGCACTGCTTGACATGTCAAGATACATCAATCTAAGCAATCAGTTTTCCTGCTTTCAGTGCAACTTCCTTGGCATCATTGTGTTCAGTTGCATTTTACTGGTCAGAGTCCCAACCAGATAGCTCTGGATTCCACAGGCAGGTCAACATTTCTTGTGCCACTGGCGCACGCAGTCTAGATGTACAACTTACATGAGAGCAGATGGTGCTGCCGATCAATGAGTAAGAGTGGAGAACTCTGTATGACTACTCTGTAGCTAGCATGCCAACGCAGGTTGACTGGGCTTCAGCACTGCAGGTTGCGCTTGCCCACACCCCCTGTGTTGATCATGCAAAATGATAAACATTAAGCTTCCTCCACCATAAAAGTCCCATATTGCTACCACCGGGGTAAGAGAATCAGGACATCCTTTCATACCAGCTCAGACCATCGTTGACTACTCACTGCATACAATATTGTCTACATCGACTAGAACCAGAGTAGGGTCTTTTTTCCAGGGCACTTAAAGAGTCAGCCTGGAACTTTTCTGAATGCAAACCCAGTCTTGGGCCATAGAATTACTCCCACACTGGAGGGTGTCATATTGTTTACATATAGACTACACACCTACACTGAAAGCAGGCTGTTCTAGCTTTGCCTGTGTCCCCCACTACGCTAACCACTTGGCATGGAAACCCTTAAGAACGATTATTTTTCAGTTCACACTCTGCGTTATAACCCCCATTAGCTACTGAAACCAACACTGCTAACACACACACAGCTTTGTACAGTAAGCAATGCATGCATGTGTGCAGGTATGTGTGCATGGACCTCCGTGCACACATAAACATATATACACAGAGAGACATGCACTCACGTTCACGCCGGATCAGTTAATCCAGTTGAGATGCTCCTATACACAGTTGCTAATTTAGACAGAGATCAATGTGCATTAAAAGGACAACACAGAATTATTTTACCCTTGGTTTACCTTGATTGCCGCAATCAAAAATGTGTTAGAATTAACTTCAGCTAGCTAATCACTGTTAAATAATTCAAAGCATTCATCTATAAACATGACCACATACACGTGTCTGTGTGTCTACATGCTTCTCCCTTCAGGCATTTAAACTTCAAGATTCAGATATTCTACCACTCCGGTATTGGCACTCTTTAAATTCTAAAAAAAAAAACCCACTGAGAGTCAGCTCTTTTTAAAAATAAGTATTGTTCTGGAAACCCTTGTAGTACAATACTGAAAAAAAAAACAGCTAACAACCCCGCCCCCTAATTTTCTTGTAGATACGTGATGGGGAGAGAAATGCACTCTGCATGCGCTCAAGAGCATCCTGACCTCCTCAATTCTTGTTGATCCACGCTTCAGCTCTGGTCTTGAGTTCTGGCGCGGCCAATAGAACGCCCCGGCCACCCCTGCAACTTCGCTCTAACCACTCGCCCACACTCCCGTCTCAAAAGAAGAAGGAACTTTACGCTCCCGGCGATCCCAGGAGATCCGGCGCTTCTGCCGGCTCTCCTGTCCTGCCCCGCCTCGCCATCCCTCCCACCTGGCCCCAGGATGTCCCTTCTTACCTGTGCCGTGGCTGGGGCGGCTGGAGAAGGAGTAGCCCACGGGGGACCCGAGGCGGGTAGCAGAGAAGTTTGGCTGGACGGATGGCTGGCGGGGAACCTTTTGAATCAAAAGGGAGGGAGGAAGGGAGGGAGGCGGCCCCGTTCCCTGCGTCAGGCTGGGCTGGGCTGTCTGAAGTCATCCGCGATCCTCTTTTAGGCATGTCAAGGGATTTATGAATCCGGCTTTCTCCCTTCCCGGGGCTTTTGCTCCATTCAAAACTTTTTTCTACTTTCCCCTCCTTCCACTTTCTCTGTTTCATCGCTTCAGCTGCCGTCCTCTGATCGAAGACTTGATGGAAGCCGGCTTTCTCACACCGAGTGAATGCTCCCGAGAACGTGCAGAGTGCAATTTCTAGCTTAAACTGCCGAGTAAGCTCAGTGGTTTAGACGGAGCCAGAGGTTGGGAGTTCGATTCCCCACTTGTGCCTCCCTGGTAGGGGCTGGACTCCATGATCCACAGGGTCCCTTCCAGCTCTGCAGTTCTAACATCATCATCATCATCATCATCATCATCCTGGACTCGATGATCCAAACGGTCCCTTCCAGCTCTGCAGTTCGCAGATTGTTCGATTATCACTGGGCTGCTTCTGATTTTTTGCTGGCTTTCCATCCACCGCAGATGCATTCGCTCAGTTTTTTTTTTTTTTTTTTTTGTTCCATGTTTTTGCAATGTTTTTTGTAATTTCACCTGGCATCTGGGCGTCTTCGGAGGAAAAACAGCATTTAAATGTGTGTGAGAGAGACCGAAAGGAGAGAGGAGGGGCGAAGCTTGCAGTTCAGCCGGGGAGCGGATTTCCAGGAAGGTCTTCTTATTTTTTTTAAGAACTTCAAAAATTATGCTTAGGTCACACAAAAGCAACAAAACACCCACCAGCGGACTTCGGCCGCAAAAATGAGAAAGAAACAAAAAGGGGGCAAGGAATGAATGAAACAACACCAAGAACTCTAGCCAATGTCTCAAACCTTTTTTTAAAAAAAACAACAAAATAAAGCTACATGTATTGTGTTTATCCTTTTCACACGATCCTCGAAACACCCAATTTAAGAGCACTCGGTTTGAACTTAGTTTGAACTTCAACGGACCCGTTTTCCCTCAAACGTGTGTAAGCGGACTTCTCTCCCCCGTCCGCCTATTTATTTATTTATTTTATTTCAAAAATTTATATGCCGCCTTTCTCCTAGACCAAGGACCCAAGGCGGCTTACAGGACGCAACAGCACGACCTTGTGAGAGTAGGTCGAGCTGAGACTGACTCGCCCACGGCCTCACGATCAGTTTCCAGACCCTTTGGTGGCTAAAACTGAACTCTCTCCAGCCCCGTTCCAGCACTCTAACCACTACTCCTCACTGCCTCGATCTTCAACAATGTTTTCTTATATACAGGGTTATGCTTTTTCCCATTTACTTGCAAGCAATCACTCTTGCAGTAGTTAGGATACTGGATCAGCGTGTGGAAGACCCACCTTTTAGTCTCCTGAGCCAGGGGGTGATTTTGGACCAGTCATTCCCCCCCCCCCCGCCCCCCTCCGCCAGCCCACCTTGCAGGGTTGTTGGGAGGAGGAGCACCACAACAGTTCAGGGAACTGTGAGGGGAAACAAGCCTCAGTGTTTTACGGAAAAAGCCTTCAAAGAGCTTCAGAACGACCATGGCCTGTGCCAGAGGCTAAAAAAAAAAAAAAAAAATTATCATAAAGGAAGATTATTCCTTCTGCTGGGGGATTTACATGTTGCAATCAGCAAACATCTTCTGGGGGAATCCAGGCCTGAGATGGGCCGGGAGAGTTGGGGCTGAAGGGGAGGCGAAGATGAAAGGTTTGAGCATATTTGGGCCGCGACGGAGGGTGGGGGAGAGAGGAGGAAGATGATGGCTTGGACTGAGAGAAGTGGGGTTAAAAATATGAGTCAGCCTCTCTAAAGATAAGACAGTCAAAACAGTGGACCAAAGGTGGGCCCCGTAGTCTTAACAGGGCAGGAATTCCACGAAACACTGCGGAGTCCTTTCTGAGGCGGAAGACTTTAGTCATACCATCCTGTCTTTGTCACTCAGAAGTGATGCTCCATTGAGTTCTCTGGAGCTTACTCGCAGGAAAGGGGGAACAGCCTTCCAGTCTACTTTTTTAGAGAAGCATCCATCACAACCATGGTTTCCTTATTCTATATTTATTACATCCCTATTTTTAAAATAAGCTCTTAAAAAAAATAAGCTGGTTATTATAAGCTGGATAGCTCAGTGGTTTAGGTTTCTGGCTGCGGAGCCAGAGGTTGAGAGTTTGATTCCCCACTACTTCCTGTGAGTAGAGCCAGGCTGGGTGGCCTTGGGCAAGCTGCATAGTCTCAGGGAGCCTCCTCCAGAAGGGAATGCTAAGCCAATTCTGAGTATTCTCTACCTATGTAGAAGACCCTGGAAAGAGTTGCCGTAAGTCAGAATTGCCTTGATGACATGTGATTAAGAACTGGCTGGATAGTTCAGTGAATTAAGTAACTGGCTGCAGAGCCAGAGTTTGGGAGTTTGATTCCTCATTGTGCCTCCTGGAGACGATCTAGCCTGTCCTGCAAGTAGAGCCAGCCTGTGCGGCCTTGGGCAAGCTGCACAGTCCCAGGGCACCCCCAGAAGAAGGGAATGGTGAATCACTTCTGAGTAGTCTCTACCTAGAAGACCCTGAAAAGGGTCGCCGTAAGTCAGAATTGACTTGATGGCACATGATGATGATGATTATTTTAAATACAGATTTCTGGGTTTATGAAGGGCATGGAAGGGAGAGGGAATAGATTAAGAACAATCAACATGACATCATTTTGGCTGCAATTGTATACCAGAGCTAGGAAGATTTACTTTTTTCTTGTGCTTCTCTTTGAATTGTAATCGCCATGCAGGCTGCCAGGGGAAGGGAGGGGGGATTCTGAGATTGCAGTAAAAAAAAGAAAAAAAAAGAAGGAACTTTCCTTAGCTTTATTTTATGCCTGTCTGTTGAGGATTAAATCCACTGAATCCAATGAGACTTAACATCTGTGGAGCATTGCGCCATTTGTCAAGAAATTGAGAACTTTTAAATGCAATTAAAATGCAATTAAAGTATTTGTAAAGCTGGTTTTACTTAAATTTAACTATTTTCCCCTTCCCCCATAAAAGTTATTGCAAAATTGATGATTATGTAGATAACTTCATGAGAAAACAGGCTCAGCTTTCTGGCTTTCACACAGAAGAACTGATTTTCTCCGAAAAGGGCATGATTAATAGGCGGGGTGATCATTTGAAGCAAGGGTGAGGACCCTTGGGCCTCCAGATGCTGTTGGACTACAACTCTCATCTTAAGAATGCAGGGTAGTGTATTCTGAGGAAGTTAAACCCTTGCATCAATGGAGGCAATTGTATTTGCACACTGGTTGGTAGCAGTTCTTTGGGGATAACAACAACAACAACAACAACAACAACAACAATAATAGCAGGCCGTGGATTACTGCAAACACAGGAGGTAATGATTATATCAGTACAAGCAGAGAAAAATTACTGAAAGCAGTAAAAATGGAGAATATTTTGAAAACAACAGAAACAAAGGCTCAATATAAGAAAGAACAATTTGAAAATAAATAAACAGCTGGAAAAATAAACCACTAAATGGACAACTGAGAAATATTGATGGAAAGCATGACCATAATTCAACATGGGCTAAAACTGGGGACCCTTAAGAAAGAGATTGAAGGCTTGATTTTTGCTGCACAAGAACAAGCACTCCAAACCAACATGATGAAAGCTAAGATCCAATGAGTTAGTGCTAACAGCAAATGTCGACTCTGCCAAGAAAAAGATGAAATTGTGTCACACCTCATCTGCAAATGTCCAAAGATTGCATAAACAGATTACAAAGTTAGACATGATACAGTGGCAAAGTTAGTGCACTGGTCATTATGCCAAAAATATAACTTGCCGGCCTCCAAAAACCCATGGGAACATCAGGTAGAGAAGGTGTCAGAAAATGAGGAAGTCAAGACCTTGTGGGATTTCCGGATCCAAACGGAGAGACACCTTGAACACAACACGCCAGACATAGTAGTAATACAACGAAGAAATGTCAGGATGATTGACATTGCAATTTCAGGGGATGCCAGAGTTGAAAATAAAGAATCGGAAAAACTAACAAAGTATAGAGACCTGGCAATCGAAACATCTCGCTCTGGAAGAAACATATTTCAGTGGTCCCCGTAGTCATTGGGGCTTTTGGAACAATATCAAGAAATTTCACACAGTAATACTTAGGTTTTTGGTTAAAACTTGTATCTGTTATATAATACCAGTCAATGTTTTTATAACTTTGACTGTGCCTGGAGTTTTTTAATAATAATAATAATAATAATAATAATAATAATAATAATAATAATAATAATAATAATAATAATAATAATAATGCACTTTCAAGTCAATTCTGACTTATGGTGACCCTTTTCAGGGTTTTCCAGGTAGAGAATGCTCAGAAGTGGTTGACTGTTCCCTTCTTCCAGGGGGTGCCCTGAGGCTGTGCAGCTCGCCCAAGGCCACCCAGGCTGGCTTTACTCCCTGGAGGCACAGATATGGCCAGTACTTGTTCCAGCTCTAGCTGGAGGTGCAGGAATTGAGTGTAGGAGCTTCTGAGTGGAAAGCCAAGTCTCAAGCCAATGAAGAGGGATCATGGAAGTTGTAGTACAACAGGATACACAGTCAACAAATTCCCCATCCATTGTTTAAAATCAAAGGAAGTCCGCTTTTGGCTGTCAGAACATTTTTGTTGTTGTTCAGTCGTTAAGTCGTGTCCGACTCTTCATGACCCCATGGACCAGAGCACGCCAGGCCCTCCTGTCTTCCACTGCCTCCCGGAGTTGGGTCAAATTCATGTTGGTAGCTTCGGTGACACTGTCCAACCATCTCGTCCTCTGTCGTCCCCTTCTCTTGCCCTCACACTTTCCCAACATCAGGGTCTTTTCCAGGGAGTCTTCTCTTCTCATGGGATGGCCAAAGTATTGGAGCCTCAGCTTTAGGATCTGTCTTTCCAGTGAGCACTCAGGGTTGATTTCCTTCAAAATGGATAGGTTTGATCTCTTTGCAGTCCAGGGTATGTCAGAAAATACGAACATGTAATAAATTAATGTGGGCATATGCCATGTGCTGTTGGGACTGACTTATAGTGACCCTAACAGGAATTTCAAGGGGAGATATTTAAGGAGTGGCTTTACCACGTCTACCCATTCTCCAGCGAGTTTGTATGGCTGAGTGGGGATTCAAACTCAGATCTCCTGATTTCTTTCTGTCACTCTATCCAATACACTTAGGCTGCGATTACATGATGAAACACTGTGGGATTTGCTGTAGGTGTACAATAGATCAATTTGCTTCTCCCCCCCCCCCTTCGCATTCCACAATGCAAAGGCGAATTTGAATCAGTCTGGCCCTTTTTCCTCTGATGGGGAGTTTTCTTCTCTGCCACTGGAGGCTTCTCCTTTTTTCAAGCTGGAATGATCTGCATGGACTTTTCCCTGTATTAGTTGTTCATTCTCCGAAAGGATAGGGGGTGTGATGTATTGGTGTGGTGTATTGGTGACATACTAAATTGGGTGTGATGTTTTAGACAGCAGGAACACCCACGCTAATGATCTTCCTACCTAGTTACTCCAAAGTTGTTTTTTTTTTAAACTACCAAGGGAGAAAGAAAGATAAAAATCAATCAGAAATAGAAACAACTCCAATAAACTACAGCATACTATCATTTTCTGTGGTGTTTGTGCATTATGGAGAACTTGGAAAACTGTCCCTTTTCCCTCATGCGGTGAAAGAGTTTAAACTACCCATTGGCTTTACAATGAACCATAAAAAAATATCTGGGATCCGCAGAACGTGGGATCAAAGAAAGGGGGCGCTGAGGGTCAGGAATGGGGACTTGGGGTGCGGGACTCACTGTCAAGTTGGACTTAAGTTGCACCAGTGAGTTGACTTGGGTTCCCCCCCCTTTTTTTTTTTAATCGGAACTCGAACCTCGGGCTTGGTACCAAAGACTTGGACTCAAGATTCGGACCCAAAGACTTGCCAACATCCTTGTTATGGGTTATGGCACAGATCAAACTGCAACAGGTTGAGGGGCCAGTGTGGACATTGGCACTGAAACAACCCACAATCTCAGTGTGATCATTTAATCTGAACCAAAGTGTAAAATAGGCTGTGAATGAAGCCAAATCACTCAAATTCAGCTTGCTAGGGTAGTCATAGCCTGAGGATCTAATAAATTAATAGATTCATATAATTTATAATTCCATACACCAAGTCAATTCCAAATTATGGCGACCCTTCCCTGGGTTTTCTAGGTACAGATTAGGTAGCAGTGGTTTACCATTCTCTTCTTCTGGGGGTTTGCCCTGGGTAAACTGTGCAGCTTGCCCAAGGCCACACAGGCTGGCTCTTTCCCTGAAAGGCACAGAAGGGAACTGAACTTCCAACCTTTAGTTCTTCAAGTAAGTACCCAACTCATGGAGCTATCCAGCCAGCATAGACTCATACTTAGCCCGCAGACCAACATCTTTTTGCACTGAGTAACTAGGGTGGGGCAAGGGATCTGTCATATTAAATTCAGATTAAAGTCCCAATTCCTTGTTTAAAAACATAACAAATACTGAAAACCCACTCTTTTTTGGGCTTTCTCTTCAGGCAAGCTTTTCCTCAGTGACTGGCTGCCTGAGTTGGGTTTTTAAATGGATGGTTGTGCCTTACTGCTTTGAATGTGTTTTTGGTATTGCTTTTACTATTTTTATGCAGTATTGGTTTGATTCTTTTAAATATTTATATACGTCCTGTTTTTAGCTTTTAAATATTGTCCTTTTATGATGCAAACCACTTTTGGGTCCTTTTGAAGGAGGAAGGTGGGGTAAGAATATTTTAAATAACTAAGTCTTATTATGCTATGATCAATGATGTCCATAGGCCACTTCTTACAAACTTGCTCTGAATACAAAATAATGGGTGGATGGTTTCACAAATGAACAGCATATATATATCTCAACAGCTGCACTGGAGAAGAAGCTATACTCAATACGAGTACTGCTCAACTCCTGATTTCAAAAGCTGTAATTTTATACAAATGAGTCAAACCCATTTCATATACATATTTTGCACTGTGTAGAAAGTGGAATGTATGAAGAGGCATTAGTCATTTTTTGACACCCTAAGTGGTAAAACTTTTGTAATTTAGAGGCAGAAAAAGTCTCTAAGGCAGAGGTATAAATGTTCAAAAAAGAATGGAACTTCCCTGCATGTCTGTATGGACCGAGCCGTTCTTCTCTGGATTATGTTTAGTAATATACGCAGCTGAGACAGTATCTGACCTGTACACTTCTGGTTCAAAGTGCTGAAAGGATACCCATGTTGTGACAATTCCACATTAAATAGGTTCTCTGATGAGTTCATCTACATCAATGGTTCCCAACCTTCGGTAACCCAGGTGTTCTTGGACTGCAACTCCCAGAAACCCTCCCTGGCAAATATGGCTGGTGGTGAAGGCTTCTGGAAATTGCAGTCCAAGAACATCTGAGTTACCCAAGGTTGGAAATCACTGATCTGCAGTATAGGATTAAAGCAGTTTTATACCATTTTAGCTCTAATTACTCTATCCAATAGAATTTTGGGATTCGTAGTTCAGTTAGTTATGCAGAATTCTCAGCTAGAGAGTAGTAGTAGTAGTAGTAGTAGTAGTAGTAGTAGTAGTAGTAGTAGTAGTAGTAGTAATAATAATAATAATAATAATAATAATAATAATAATAATAATAATAATAATAATAATAATAATAATAATAATAATAATAATAATAGGTTAGCAGGTACGGCCTTTTTAAAATACTTCCCAAGATTGGATGTCCACCTCGACTCCTTAACATCATCAGGTCCTTTCATGAGGAAATGAAGGGCACTGTAGTTTTTGATGGCTCAACATCAGATCCCTTTGACATCCGAAGTGGAGTGAAACAGGGCTGTGTCCTCGCGCCGACCCTGTTTGGGATCTTTTTTGCTGTCATGCTGAAGCACGCCTTTGGAACTGCAACAGAAGGTGTCTATCTCCGGACTAGATCAGATGGAAAGCTCTTTAATCTCTCTAGATTGAGAGCAAAGACCAAAGTCCAGCTGAAATGCATGCGGGACTTCCTCTTCGCCGATGATGCAGCTGTTGTTGCCCACTCTGCTGAAGACCCCCAACAACTCATGAATCGCTTTAGCAAGGCCTGCCAAGACTTTGGATTAACAATCAGCCTGAAGAAAACACAAGTCATGGGCCAGGGCGTGGACTCACCTCCCTCTATTACCATCTCCACACAAGGATTGGAGGTTGTTCATGACTTTGTGTACCTTGGCTCAACGATCTCTGACACTCTCTCCCTAGATGTCGAGCTGGATAAATGCATTGGCAAAGCAGCTACCACATTCTCTAGACTCACAAAGAGAGTATGGCTTAATAAGAAGCTGACGGCATATACCAAGATCCAGGTCTATAGAGCCTGTGTCCTGAGCACACTCCTGTATTGCAGTGAGTCCTGGACCCTTCGTGCACGGCAGGAGAGGAAGCTGAACACATTCCATATGCGTTGTCTCCGACGCATTTTTGGTATCACCTGGGAGGACAAAGTTCCAAATACAGTAGTCCTAGAACGAGCTGGAATATTTAGCATGTATACATTACTGAAACAGTGACGTCTACGTTGGCTTGGGCATGTCGTGAGAATGGCTGGTGGTCGGATTCCAAAAGATCTCCTGTATGGAGAATTAGTGCAGGGAAATCGCCCCAGAGGGAGACTACAGCTGCGATACAAGGAGATCTGCAAGCGGGATCTGAAGGCCTTAGGAATGGACCTCAACAGATGGGAAACCTTGACATCTGAGCGTTCAGCCTGGAGGCAGGCGGTGCATCATGGCCTCTCCCAATTTGAAGAGACACTTGTCCAGCAGGCCGAGGCGAAGAGGCAGTCCCGAAAACAGCAAAATCAGGGAGCTGGACAGGGGACAGATTGTATTTGTCTTCAGTGTGGAAGGGATTGTCACTCTCGAATTGGCCTTCTCAGCCACACTAGACGCTGTTCCAAGTCCTCCATACAGAGCACGTTACCATAGTCTCTTGAGACTGAAGGATGCCTAAATCTAAATAATAATAATAATAATAATAATAATAATAATAATAATAATAATAATAATAATAATAATAATAATAATAATAATAATAATAATAATAATAGTCTTAGAATTGCAGAGCTGAAAGAGGCCCTATGGAACATCGAGTTCAGCCTCTGTCAAGGAAGCACAGTGGGGAATCGAACTCTCAGCCTCTGGCTCCACAGCCAGATGCCTAAACCACTGAACTACAAAACTAGAAAAGAGAATTCTAAGTGCTTCACCAAACTATAAATGCAGGACTCTACAGGATGCAGTCATAAGCTATTAAACTAGAATCAGACTCCTATAACTGTGAAATGGAGATGCAGTTGATTTCTTAAGCCCCCACATCTTTAGTTCCCAGACTTCCAATGCACAAGGAGTAAGCAACAAGAAGAGTCTGGGTCAAATCTGCCCTCTGTAAGGATGATCACTTATCTGGCTGCCAAAGACAGGGCTCACATTAGCATCCTGGATTCTTGGATAAATGCCTGCGTAAGTGTCCCGCCACTGCACTTTTACTGAGCCCTAAGTTTGGTCTCTCGAAAAAACAACTACTAATAAATTATATTTTTTAAAAATTAAATTAATATCAACAATTTGTATAGCGTGTTCATATATGACTAATTAGTTTCTCCCATTCTTTCTTTGCATTGATCAAATTTGTATTTCAAACATTGGCTGAAATCCTGTTGCGCAGCTCCAAGTGCACAATGGGGATGCTGTCGTTGTCAGCAGCAGCAAATTGCTGGTGATTAAAGGCAATTTTGGAGTGTGCATGGCATATACACTCCGTGATGAAATTGCGTGCGCCCCCAAAATTGCCAAAGCCTTTAATCAGCTGCCGTGTGGTGATATCGTCACTGTGGTACATGCAGAGCTACACAACATGATTTCAACCATTCTGTCCATGAAGGAGATCAGGTTACGCTAATTCTTCATGCCCATCTATAGAACGAATCTCCCTCAATGACCTTAAGCTAGTTACCAGTCTTGCCTAACTCACAGGGTTGTTGTTAAAGTGGTGTTTTTCTCACTTTAAATGGATACCACTTTTTTTCCCTCATGGAAGGAAAGGCGGGAAAATGTATTCATCTATTTATCTATATATCTCTATAATCTCTCTGTGAAAAGAATTTTTTTACACCAGCCAAAATCCAGGGATCTCTGCCTGCTGGCAAATGGCCACAAGTTAAGAAATGGCCACAAACATTTCCTATTTCTTTAAACATGTATTTAAAAGAGAGAGGAAAGGAAATGCCTACATTGACTTCTTAACTTGTGGCAATTTGCTGCCGAAAGCTGCATCGATAATTTAATGCCGCCGGGCATGACAAATAGAATTTTTGTCTGCATTTGGCCAGCTTGTGGGAATACGGTGAGATTTATTTTGAAATAAATCACGTGTGTAGCAGAAATGTGGTTACCATGAGGTCAAGTCTGGTTTTACATCTGCTTTATAGACCCAGGAATCCCCTCAGCTCTTAAAAGCACTTTTTTTTTGTCGTGTGCAAAATTCCCCTTATGGGCTTCGTTTTCATAAACATCCCCATTAACAGTAAACAGCATTGTGTCTTTCCACGAAACCACACAAAAGCCCAGCTATGGTCTAGAATCAAAAGCCAGGGATCCTAATGGGGAGGAATGATTTAATTACTGCACATCCCAGGAGAAAGGTTTTCTCCGTCTTCCCTCTGCCTTATGTCACCCTGCCTCAAATCTGACACATGGAATCTCTGCCCAGATGCTGCTCGGATTAGTCATTCCAGAAGCTAGCCTGCGAACGCTCAGTGGGCTCCCCACATCCCCGCCTATGGGTCAGCATAGGGCAAATTCCCCCCATGCCAGAAGAGTCTGCAACTTCCAGTTCAAAGGGCTTTTCCCTGAAATAGGTGTGTCCAGTCTAGCTGTAAAGCGATAGTGCAAAAGGCCAAAAACCTCCAGACCCCGTCACAGTGCTAAGCTGCCCACGCTTCCCATGTTATCTCTGCTGGTGATGCTGCTGCCGTTCCAAGGCCGCTTTCCCTTTTGAGAGATCCTCCTTCAGACTCGGGAAGGCTACTTTTAAGCTCTTTTAAAGCCACCGTTTTAAGGCATGGGCCCTTGTGAACATAAATCAAGAGGCCTCTGGCGTTCAATGACTGGTTGAAATCGGCCAGGTGAGAAACACGTCCAACTTCTCAGAGCACTCTTCCTTGGCTTGCAGAATAAACAAGAATCTGGGCATGCCCTGTCTCTCCATTTCTTCTTGGTGCCTCATCGTCTGCAGCCTAACACAGCCTTCCCCACTCAGACACTGCCCAGATGTGTTTGATTACAACTCCCATCACCCCCAGCCAGCTGGTCTCCCCCACGTTCAGAACTGTGAAAGTTCTAATCCACTATGTCATGATGAATATCAGCTTGGATGAGGCTGGACTAAAAATGCTGCATTTTAGGATCGGGTCTTATCTAAAAAAAAAAAACAACCTCATCAAGAGAATTCTGGAACTCCAAGAAACCAGTGGCTGGAATCCTATTGGTTATGTTCGCTGGGCTAGCATCAGCAAGGTTAACTTTCACAGTGAATTGCTGTAAGTTAATATATTGGCTTGGCGTTTACTATGACACACCAACTGTGTGACTCGGTATGTGATAGGAAATGAGTACCTTGACTTCTTCATTTATGGCAATTCACCACTGAAAGGTACACTGCTGATATTAATGCTGGCAGAAATATGCAACATGATTCTAGCCATTTTTTTCCCCCAATCCCTTCTTGAGGAAAAAATTCAGCCTGCAAAATCTTAGCTAAACATTTGGCACATACAATACTACTATCCTATCTCCTATTTCATAACCACTCTGTCTGGGCACTCATGAGTGTTATTCTATCAATCACATGTCTTATTATAATATTGCTGTATGTTTATATTTTTAATTTATAAAAACTCTGTGTAACAGTTTAAAAATACAATTATTTTTTCTTCAGTTGAAGGAGAGGTTCCTTTTTAAAAGCCAGGCATTGAGGATGTGATTTGCTTTCTAATCACTGTCTTTTTTTTTTAAACAAACATATCTTTTAAAATATTTTAACTACCACTATGCTATGACTATCTGGCCCAGTTTTTGTTATATCTTGAAGGCTGCTTGTAATTGTTGATGGGTTGTAAGTTACTTATGTATCTATATATTTACAGTATATTTTAGGAAGGAAGGAATTGAACGGCCAGGAAGGAAATAAAATTCTTTAGTTATGTAACAGTCTCTCTCTCTCTCTCTTTCTGCATCTCATGAAAAAATAGCATCTTAGCATCATCTTAGCACTGCAGAACTGGAAGGGACCCAATGGATCATCGAGTCCAGCCCCTGTGAAGGAGTTACAGTCGGGAATCAAACACCCAACCTCTGGCTCCGCAGCCAGATACATTGAACTATCCATCAGTTAAGGTGGTCATCAGCCCACCCTGAATGTCCAGGTGTCAACAGAACTTGGACATTTTTGGCTACAACTCCCAGAAACCCCCAGCTACCATTGGAAACAAGGAACCCCCCCCTCCCCGTCACCTCAGATTTCGTCCCTGATGTCTCAGGGTATGGGATGTGACTGATCTGGCAACTCGAAACAAGATCCATGGTCACCCTGTGGATGTAGGAATACGTGCAAACACACTCTCTCTTGGTTTGGCTGGGAGACTCAGGTCATGTTTCCAAGTTCTGGCTATCACTGATTGACTCCTGATCTGTAGAGGGTTTCTGAGCCTAACACACTTGACTGATCCTCGCCCTGAGGGAATTGGCATTTAACTCCACCTGGCTTGGGAAACCTGGCAAGCCTTCCTGTCCTTATCTTTCTTGTCACTCCAACTACTAGAAACAGAAACAGAAGAGAAAGAGAAGTGGTTGGAGGAGTGGGTGGGGATTCTTAAGGGTTTATCACAGTTGGCCATGTGAATGCCTACGTGCACAATTCCTTCCCTCCACTCAACCAGGGTGGCCAGAGCTACATCTAGTAAATTGGGTGCCCAGGGTTTTGCTCCCCCTTTGGTTAAGCTAAGGCCACATAAGACTGAATACATGGGGAAAAGATGGAGGAAGGGGAAGCAAAGGTTGGGTTTGAGTACAGGGTAGCCATATGGGTTCACACTGAGACCACCTGTTTTGAGTTTGTTGGTGCCCATGGAGGAGACGTTGGAAGTGGTATACCTGCTTGGGGCAGGTGGGCTCGTGCCCTTCCAGAAACAAATGCCAGCAAGCGAGCCTGTGCACTCCCTATAGCAAATTTTTCATCCCCTGAATTTTGTCACCCTGGGTCAAAGCCCAGATGGCCCTGTCCTCTGTGGCTGGCCATCTGTCTCATCCCACATTCTTCTATTCGACCGGTTATCGAAGGACAGTCTTTTATTTGAATATTACTTCTGCTGGAAGGGGGTGTTCAGCCTAGGGATCTTCCTTCCATTTTTTCAACTCCAACTTCTCCCCAGGCAGAATTCTTGGAATTCCAGCCCACAGATCCACACCTACACACACCTACATTTTGCTCATCTGAACAAGGGCCTGTCTCCAAGGCTGCATGGCCTTGTTCTGGCCTTGCTTCCTGTAGTTAATCTTTTTTTTTTTTTTTAAAGGAAGCTGTCCCAATGCTTCCTGGAAGCGGTAGTTCTTTGGCACCCTCTGTAGAGCCTGAAGAGCATCAAGACTATCATTTCTAGGAAGCATCATGGCAGCTTCTTTTGTACATTTATTGCAGAAGACACAGCCCAAGACGGCCAGGTAGCCTTCAAAGTCGACCCCGGTCCAGATGAGCAAAAAGTAGATATGGATCTTTGGGCTGGAATTCTCAGAATTCCGCCTGGAAAATTCTTGGAGAATTCTCCAAGTTGGCCTCCAAAACAAACAAACAAATAAAAAGCAAACGGTCCATCCCAAATCCAGCCAAACTCTGCTTTCCGTATACAGAACCAATCATTGGCTCTTGACAGTTCGGCTCTACCATTGGACAGAGTGGAAAGGCTGCTCCATTCGGTGGTTTTAGGTCTCACAAATAGGCAGCAAATTGTTCCTTATTGATTTTGCAGTTCTTCTGGCTTTACTGCCAGAGAAGGCAAAAGGCCCTTCTAAGTTTTTGTACTTTATGTGGCAAAATATGGTGGAGAATTTTACATACTTTGCTTTGGCTGAATGGGGTGGTGGCAGCTTTTGCTGCTTTGCCTTGGTAACAAAATATTTTGGGCCACCTCTAGAGCTTGGCCTTCATTGGACCTATCCTCGAATGCCTGAGGTTTATTATTGTTACCATTATTATTTTCAAAGGACCGATCTCTCAGAAGGGGGCTTTAAAATAATTCATACGTGATCATTCCTCACAAGTTGAAAAGAGGTACCTAATAGCCCTGTTCATCCAGGCAGTCTCATGAGGAAAAAAGTGTCATTGGGGGCTGAAAGTGTGGGACAGCAGGAGAGAGGTAGATGTGAAACCTTTCAGTATGAGAATTATAGTAATTTTTTTTAAAAAGGATACTTCTTGAAGCATTAGGGTAAGAATTCTGATTTCATAATTTGTCTCCTTAGTGGCCAGTCTGGAAAGGACCCATTCTTACTCCTGCATCTCCATCACGGATCATTCAAAAGTCGTGGTCCCAGGCACATGGGCTCAGGAGTATCCCCTACAAAAAACAAAGGGATTTAAATTGGAATTAAAATGCACAACAGGGCACTGCGAGGCTTCTGTTCCCAAATGCTAGCTTCCTTTCCTCTCCGTTCCAGCCTTCAGGTGTTTTTCTCCCCTCTCCCATCTCAGCTCTACCCATGCCTAGGCTGGCACACACACCCCTCTGCTCCCTCCTCATAGCAAGCACTTCTCTGTGCCAGCTGTGTGCTTGCCAAGGTTTGCCCATCGCTTGTTAGCTAAGCTTTTAGGTCCGTCAGATGATTGGCCTCTGTGGGTAAGGGGGCCAAAATGAGAAAGCCCACACCCAAGTTTCATGATCTAAGTGGCTCTCCTTACCCCACCCAAACTGGGCTTTTGGTCCTATGACTAAAGCACTTCAGCTACAAATGAATAAGCTATCGTTGGCCCGTTCCTGCAAATTCAATATCCAGTCTGAGGAGACGCAACGGTTTTGAATCAATCAAGGAAATACCATCTGTTACCAATTCAAATATAGGAACAAATGAGTCACAGATTTATTTATTTCTTTATTTTTCTGGAGTAAAATATAGCATTGGAGTGTGTTTGCTGTTAACACACCTGTTCTCACGGTACCCTCTCCCTATTCTATGTGGCTGAAAGCTGACCATTGTATGAATTTATTCGGCCATAGCTGGCACTGTACAGTACTGGCGTCACAAACAGGGTGTGTTAGTAAATAAATGGACCATAACTGAGGAATGTGTTTTGTGTATCTGTGTGCTATGGAGCTGGGGTAGCACCAAGGCTACAAAACCAAACTACAGATCAGGCCATTTCCAGTTTGAGTTTCACCCAGTGGCCTTGGGCAAGCCACTCCCTCTAAGCTTCGGTTCCCACATCCCCTCTGCAGTATTGGGGTAAAGCAAAGCAAAGTGTGCTGCTTATATACCACCCCATAGTGCTTTAAGCACTCTAGGGGTGATTTATAATTTAACTGGGTAAATGGGCTGGGTACTCAGTTTGCTGACCTTGGAAGGATGGAAGGCTTGAGTCAACCTTGAGCTGGCTACCTGAGCCTGTTGGCATTGAACCCAGGTGTTGAGCAGAGTCTTGACTGCAGTACTGCAGTTTAACCACTGTGCAACAAGCCTTCTGTGGGGTAGAGGTGTGTATGTGTGGGGGATACACTAGCTTACCTTTAGGATCGTTGCAACATGTACAGCTAGATAGCATATACAAAACTTAGTGGTACTTCAAAGTGGTCTGCAAGTAATTATTTCAATAGCAACATCCTTAAACAAAATGATTGTGTTGTAGCCTCAACCTAGGCAGGTTTACTCAAAGGTAAGTGTGTGCAGGATTGCAGCTTTAGGTGGAGTAAGGATGCATCTCTTCTGTTTTATCCTTGCTGAAGGATAAAAGTAGACATATGGTGCAGATGGTCCACAATGGCTGAAATCCTATTTCTTAGTGTAGTCAATCACAACTAGAGTTGGCTGCTTGAATCAATAGAACGTATGGAGGAGTGGACTCACCAAATCCTCCACTGTTTAACTGGACGCACTCCAGTTGTAAACGACAGGGTTTCAGCCTCTGAGCAGCGAATGCTACAAAGAGCAACCCCATTTCTGGCTCCATTTATTACGTGAATCTTTTGGACAGGGGCCTCTGGTTAACTCCAACAAAAAGCTGAGTCCCTTTTTTGAAGAGTAAGTGAACACTTGTGTAAATCCCCCTGAGCTAATGGGTCTGCTCTAGGTGGGATTAGCCACAGGAGACTGGCCATTAAAACAGAACTCTGGCCCAAGAGGAGGGAGAAAAAAAAGGGAGAGTTGATATTTGAAGTGTCTGGTTAAGATCCCAGAAGCGTTTAAAGGCCAGCATTACTAAGAAATGAGGAAAGAAGCCTCTTATCTTTATGGCATTGATAAGAAAACAGGCGATCTAAATATAATGCTAATATAAAAACCACACATGCCATTAAGATGTCAGATTAGAAGTGATGTACGCCATCACAGAAGGTGTTTGGCCAGCCAGACCGGATCGTTGTTTGCTTCGAAGAAGGCTCTGCCACATTCAGTGGCACAAAGGGAACATCTGCATGGGCACTGACTTGAAAGATTCAACCCATTAATCTCACATGTAAACATACAGCAATCTGGTACAATCACTTTTCATACAATTCCATCAGCTCTTACAATGGAACATAATTGCATATTCAGTGTTCATGATGCTTCACAATGTAAAACAGGCTGAGTCCTTATCCGAAATTCAGAAAAGTTAGTTATCCGGTAGTTAAACTTTTAAAAAGAAGAAAAGAAAAAGGAACAATTCATACAGTTCAGAAAGGGAACTACTGTATGCTCTTTTTAACAGTCCAAAAGAAGAACTTTTCAGTTCCCTGGTCCAAAATATGACACAGGACCTATAAGGCCATAGAGTCTAATCCCCTGCTCAATGCAGGAATCCAAATCAAAGTGGATCTGACAGATGATTATCCAGTTTTCTCTTGAACGCCTCCATCACTGGAGTTCTCACCATCTCCCATGTTGTTCTCACCATCTCCCAAGGTAATTGGTTCTATTGTCATACTCCTCTAACAGTAAAGAAGTTTTTCCCGATATTCAGCTGAAATCTGGCTTCCTGTAGCTTGAGCCCATTATTATGTGTCCTGCACTCTAGGATGATTGAGAACAGATCCTGCCCTTCCTCTGTATGACTACTTCTCAAGTATTTGAAAAGTGCTCCCTTCTGTCTTCTTTTCTCAAGGCTAAACATTTCCAGTTCTTTCAGTCATTCCTCATAGGACTTCGTTTCCAGTCCCCTGGTCATCCTTGTTTCCCCTCCTCTGAACATGTTGGCATCCTTTTAAAACATTATTTATTTAACATATTTTTGCCTTGCCTTTCTCCTAAAAAAGGACCCAAGGTTGCTTATGTAATTAAAAACACAACAGTGGATTATTCAAGTATTAAATAAGAATTAATAACATATATGAAAAAGCATTGTGACAAACAAATTCAGAGGCAACAACATAAAGCCATCCTGTTTATTGTCTGCTAGAAAGTCAGTCAATGAAGTAAGTCAAGATGAAGGAGGCAGGGAAAAACAAAGGTTAGGAAGATCATGAGACCTTTGGAACATCGAAGCTTAGGACACTCAACCTGGACAGGTAGCAGCATCTCCAGGGTTTCATTTCAGGCAGGTGCCTTCGTAGCTTGGCTTGAGATCTTTCATCTCCCATCTAAATTCTACCCATTCCTAATTCTCGTTAGTTTCCAGAATTTGGCAAGATGCGTGTGGCTAGGATGGGATAGTGACATACCTTTATAAATACACATTTATTTTGCATTGCAATTTGGATACTTGTGAATCCAGTCTGAATGCCACCTCTTTTGTCCGGGCTTTACAGCAGAGGCAATTATAACCGCCAAAGGTGGGATCACACAGGGAAGTAGATCGCAATCTGGACCACTTGTGGAGTGAGCCAGTTCCCAGTAATCACATGACATGTAGGGGGAAATGTGCTCCAGCGTGATCCATGCACACTCTGGATCTTTTTGGTCCGGCTGTAGGGCTTCTACATCTGGGGGCTGGGCAAGTGTGATTTCCCTGCAGACAGTAAAGTTACCTTTAGGGAGATTGGGTGCATGCGTTCAGAGCAGTCTGTATCCTGAGTCTTCAGGAATTCCCATGCAGGTACTCCAACACCAAGATCTGTCAGTGTTTCCATTGCACCATCTTTTCCTAGTAGCCAGGCCCGTTCCTTTCACATGGCACTCTCCGTTCCACTCTGTATCATCACCACCCATCCTAGTCATTGCTCTCAAAATCATGGTTTTAAAGTTTGGGACAGCTTGGCTCCTTTTTTTACAGCAACACTGTAACTTTTTAAAGTTCCTCGTACAATTACTCATTCGTTAAATGGTAGAGGAGGGATTTTACACAATTCAAGGACTAGTTCGTGCTGTTTCATGCTGCTGCATTCAGTTGCTTTAAAAATGTAACTAGAAGGGAACTATATAGTAACATTTGCGAATTGTGAAAGCAGAGAGTTACTTTTGATAACCATAACAACTTTAAGGTCCTGTTGGAATGTAAATATTACTAATGGCTTCTAAAGGTAATTATCCAGGCACTGCTCTGCCACATTTCCTGGGATATAATTTGACTGGTTTTAAACCCCATCCAAAAACATGTTTTTGATTATAGGATCACTGCCTCTTTGAGACAAACCATTCCAGGCTTCAAACATATTCAACAGATGCCTGCTCCCCCCACCATCCCCTCTCCCGAAGATGATTCCACAGCCTAAATAGGTGATTTCATGGATGAGTAACAACTCTCGGTCTACATCTCTACTGCTTATAAGTCATTGCTTCCTTTCTCACACATCTCTTTATGTACAGAGTGAACAGTTGTTTCATTGTTGTCATGCTCTATTGTTTAAGTGTTCAAAAACTGGCCACACATTCTTTCTTTAATCTTCAGGTGATGTATCATCTTATTTTTCTTTCTGTCCTTCCCAGATCCAAACACACCCTGTTTTAATTTGTGGTCCCTTGGCAGTCTCTCACTCTCTTGGGTTAGATGCGGTGGAGACTTTACCTCCCTCCTAGTTGTGCAGAAAATATCAAATCATTGATGCATCAAAATGAATTAATACAAGCAAATATAATAAGGTTCTAGCTGAGAACTCTGGTGAATATAGCTGCCCTCTTGCAGGTGTGGGGATCTTATTAAATTTCATATCATCCCATCTGCAGCCTTCTCTGACCCAGCATTTTCTAAATACCGTATTTTTCCGTGTATAGGACACCTTCATGTATAAGACCCCCCACACACACACTTTTCTAACCCAAAATTTCTTTCTTCACAAGAAAGTGGAGGGGGAAGGCAGGGATCAAAGTGCTTTGATTCCTGCTTTCCCCCTCCACTTTCTTGTGAGGAAAGTGCTTTCCCCCTCCAATTTCCTCGCAAGAAAGTGGAGGGGGAAAGCAGAAATCAAAGTGTTTGATGATTCCTGCTTTCCCCCTCCACTTTCCTCACAAGAAAGTGGAGGGGGAAAGCAGGAATCAAAGCGCTTTGATCCCTCACCCCTCCTTACTTCCGTGTATAAGACGACCCTAAATTTTTAATCTAAATATTTTAGATAAAAGTATTGTCTTATACACGGAAAAATATGGTATGTTAGAGGTATAACACCCCTCCACTTACGTGATCATTAGCCATGCTTCCTGGGGATGATGGGTGTTATAGTCGCATAGCTTTGGAAAGGGAAGACTGCTTGAGTTCTACTTATTTTCCGAAATCTCTTCCTGGTAAGCTCTTGGCTGGATTCTCTGCCATTTGTCCCCACCCCTAGCTAAAACCACCAGATAGCTCAGATTCCCCACTGGGCCTCCATGACTGGGGCTGGACTCGATTATCCATAGGGTCCCTTCCAGCTCTGCAGTTCAAAGGTGGTTATTTTTTCCTGGCAAGCCTCCTTTGCTTTTTATGTTTCAATTCTGACTTAGGGCGACCCTTTTCAGAGTTTTCCAGGTAGAGGGTACTCAGAAGTGGTTTATCATTCCCTTCTTCTGAGGGTAGCCTGGGACTGTGCAGCTTGCCCAAGGCCACACAGGCTGGCTCTACTTGCAAGAGGCACAACAGGGAATCGAACTCCCAACCTTTGGCTCTGCAGCCAGATCCCAAAACCACTGAGCTATCCATCCAGCTTGCTTTGCTTTTCAGCAGACAGAAATTCATGTAGTGAATCACTTCTCCTTCACCCAGTGAAACACCTGCTGCACTGAGGAAGCAAAGCTTTATCTGTTGAGTTTAGATGTAAAGTTGAGTTTAGATGTAAAATGCAGGTGGATGTAAAGACATCCTTTCCTCCTTGGGGCAAAAAAATAAAAATGTTGAGAACTCATTGTGTTTTGAGAGAAGTAAATAGTCCTGGGTGTATCCCCTGTTTGAATTTCCTCCTTTAACAACAATTGTGGGAAAGGGCGGGGGGGGGGGGGAGACAGCAGCTTGTGGCGATATGCCCTAAGTGGTTACCTGACAATGCAGGTAAATTCTACCAACACTTGAAGCACCCTTTCCAGTGATTTGCAGGGAACCCCTCTTCATTCTGTCTCTTAGAAGGTGCCTTGTTCCCCCTTCTGCTTTCCTTGCCTGAGAGAGCAGTGAGAAAACAGAATGAAAGAAAATATTCTCATTCTTAGGGGACCTCTTTAATTAATTCATTCATTTATGTATTTGTTTATCTAAAATAGTCTTACCCCGCCTTTCTCCTTAAAAAGGACTCAGGGTGGCTTACACCTTTAAAAGACAATATTTAAAGCTAAAAACAGCAAGTATACAAATAGTAAAAAAAGATTGAACAAATACCACACTAAAAAATGTTAGAACGGTAAGCAAAAATAACAACCAAATCATATTCAAAGCAGGAAAAATCCCACTCAGGCAGCTAGTCACTGAGGGAGAGCTTGCCTGAAGAGAAAGGTCTTTGCCTGCCTGCGGAAGGACAACAAAGATGGGGCCAACCTGGCCTCCGGTGGGAGGGAGTTCCACAGTCTGGGAGCAGCCACAGAGAAGGCCCTCACCCGTGTCCCCACCAAATGTACCTGTGAAGGCGGTGGGGCTGAGAGAAAGGTTGTGGTTGATAACTAGCTCGGTTGGGGGCAAAATGGGAATAGGTTTGGCAGGTTCCTAATCCTTAATGAGAGCTTATACACAGAAAGAGATAGCTGTTAATTTGATTTTACCAGTCACTCTTTCCCTCCAGGGTGAGAACCCTGGAAATAAATTGACAGTAGAGACTGGATAGCCACCTAGAAGGGATTCTGTAGCAGTGGATCCCCTACATTGGCAAGGGGTGGACTAGATGAACTTTGAGCTCTTTTCTAACACTATGATTCTGCACTGGAGCAGAAAACCTGTTGCTGTCCAGCTGCTGGGTTCCAACGGCCACCTGCACCAGCCAACTTAATCACCATTCAGGGATGAATGATGTTATAAACTAACACTTTCTGGAGAGCCTAAAGAACTCTCAAAAAGGCCCATAAATTGCAATGATCATGTTTATGTAAAGATAATTTGAAAGATTGTCATACAAAGGAGAGGTAGGATCTGTTCTCAATCATCTCAGAGGACAGGAAACATAATAATGGGGTCAAGTTACAGGAACCCAGATTTTGGGTGAATATCAGGAAAAAAACTTCTTAACTGTTAGAGCAGTACGGCAATAGAACCAATTACCTTTGGAGATGGTGAGCGCTCCAACGACGAAAGCATTCAAGAGAAAATTGGACAACCATCTGTCAGATCTGCTTTGATTTGGATTCCTGCGTTGAGCAGGGGGTTGGACTCAATGGCCTTATAGGCCCCCTTCCAACTCAGTTATTTTATGATTCTATGATTTAATAGTGCTAGGTACCATGGTATGAATCTTCTATAAAACAAAATGTTGCTCCCCAGAGGAAGAACATCAGAAAGGGTGAACTTAGCTTTCATTGGCAGGGAGTTCCAGAGATCCAGAAGTAATCCAGAAGCTGCTTTTAGAGACTTTGAAACAACTGCATGATGTATTATATATATGTGCATATAGCTGGATAGATGGATAGAAAGACAAAGATAAATGTTCCAATATATACTTTCAGACAGTTGTTGGAATCTGTATGGCTATTTTGTTTCAGAGGAATTCAGGCATGCTGGGTCCCTGGCCACGTGTACTTTGTGCAATCGTTTTCAGTGATATTATCCGGATATCTTGGCTCTAGAATTTGTTTTATTCTGGGAGGAACAGAATGGAGAACTGCCGGAAACAATACTACAGCCTTGAAGTTTTCAGCAGGATCAAAGGTTCTGTGTAGTTATTTCCTCCACTGATAAGATCAAGGGGAGTTATTTTGCTGGAACTATAAGGGTTGCCTGATTATCAAGTTATTGTCTAGCTATTAAACTCATAAGGGCACCTTAAAAAATGATGGATTCTGGATCTCTCTAGAAAGCATTCTTGTTCATTAAAATCTCCCACCACAGAGAGATTTATAGGTTCAAACACCAACTTAGTAACCATCACTATGCTTTTTGTTTTGATTACTGTACTGGTTCCTAAACTGATAGGAATCAAGTGGTCAAAAACTTCTGTCAGCTTTTTTTTTTTTTTAGAAGAAATTGTTTTGATGCTTTGACTCACCCTGAGACACTGGGTTTATTTTCCTCTTTGTCTTGAACCCTGGAGTTGCCCTGGAGTTTGCACAGAAGATTCACCAACTTTACAAAAGACCTGATCCTGGTAACAATGGAAGGTGCTAGAACTGGTTGGTTAATACAGATAAATATTGCTACCTCCCTGGAGATGTGGCAATGATGCCTGTTATGTTGTCACTTCAACACTTAACACTCCACTATAGCTTTGAGTCCAATAGCTCAGAGGCGAAAAATGTGTGGCCTTTCCTTGAATGCAAAACCTCTTAATTTCAATCCTTAGTAGTTCCACCTCATAGGTAGCAGGTGATGGGAAGAGGTTCTGCTTGAGACCTTCCTAGCCAGAAGTAGACAATTCTGGTTCACTGTCAGAACAGATAATGCAGGACAAAATTGTCTGACCTTGTGTTTAGAACAGCTTGCTGTCTTCTTGCTGAGACGCTTAGCTTGAGTCCTGTTCATATCTTCAATACTGGCTCTCCCCTGCCCGCTCCCCAGTCGCCTGCATTCTGGGTTGGGTACCTACGAGTCATGGATTGTGTAAACCATATTTTCGGACCTCTGTCAGATATTTTAAGTGCCTCTCCTTGACTCCCACCATCCCCACCTCAGGCTTCTCTCAACACCATCGGCTGGCTGAAAGCCAATGAGTGTGCATAATTTGGAACATTCTAAACATACCTCCTTCCACCAAGTTTGGAAAACCCAGGTTTGCGTCAATTGCACAGGTTGACAAAGTTTGTGTGCTATTTCAGGCAAAACCACATATTGAGCTATCTGTGAGACCCCCCCCCCCCTTTGTAGAGCTGTGATAGCCACAATCCCTGGCAGTGGAAAAGAAACCTAGGAAACTGTATTCTGTTGATGGCTGAGCTGTCCTCTAGCTCAGCAGTTTTTAACACTGACTGAGAGGATTTCTTGTGAGGTTTACCCACAGAAGGCTGGGGATTACATATGGGACCTTTTGTCTATAAAGCATTTGTTCTGTCCTTGAAATTCAAGCTAGATGATGGGCACAACATGTTTTTAGAAGAGGTGCACCCTCCAATAGGGAAAAACATCTGTTTGTCATCTCACTGAACTGTTCTTAGCTTTGTATCTTGCTCCATTTCATTATTGATCATTGGAATCAATAAATGAAGCTTAAACACAGTTGTAATTTGCCAATCAAATATCACTTATGGAATCACATCGTAGGAGGAAAAACAAGTTAATCAGAAGAAAATGGGATTCTCCCAACGCTGGTTTTACCTTGAGTGATAGCCTTCTATTAAGACATCAGAATGAAAGCAGCTGCCTTAAATAAGAACATGGATCTATCTAGTTCAGTTCTGCTGACATTGACCGGCAGCATCCCTTTAACTTCAGACAGAAGTCTTTTCCAGGCCTTCCAGGAAATACCAGGGAATGAATCTGGAGCTTTCTGCAATGCAAAATGTGTGCTTCTGTTCTTCCACTGAGCTAGACATTCTCTTTGTTCTGTGCACATATACATGCCCGATATTTAAGTATTGGTAATTCATGTCAAAGAAAATTCAGCAGTGTTCCTGTTACATACCACTGCTCTACTATGATGTGAATAAACCTAGCCTGAACTTCCACAGATTGCCATTGCCATCTCTGAGCTTGGCTTCCATTGACCATGGTTTTCCCATTTCAGTCAAACTGTAAACTCTGGTTAACATTAACTATGATTGAGTTAAGCAATCCATCTTCAGAAACCATATCTATGATTAACCTGTGTGTACTAGGGGACATGGTGGCGCTGCAGGTTAAACCGCAGAAGCCTCTGTGCTGCAAGGTCAGAAGACCAGCCGTCGTAAGATCGAATCCATGCGACGGAGTGAGCTCCCGTCGCTTGTCCCAGCTCCTGCCAACCTAGCAGTTCGAAAGCATGTAAAAATGTGAGTAGATAAATAGGTACCACCTTGGTGGAAGGTAACGGCCTTCCGTGTCTAGTTGCGCTGGCCACGTGACCACGGAAACTGTCTACAGACAAACGCTGGCCTCTACGGCTTGGAAACGGGGGATGAGCACCGTGCCCTAGAGTCGGACACGACTGGACTAAATGTCAAGGGGACCTTTACCTTTACTAGTGCAGAAATCATGCGTTGCCAAACACAAAACACCAGAAAACAGAAGCATAAACCTCCAGTACTTCATCCTAGGAAAAGTAAACTTAGGGTTAAAATGCTCACACTCTTGAAAGCCAATCTGCTAAAATAATAATAATAATAATAATGTGGCAATAGTCATATTATTGCTTGGGTGTAGGATTTTAATTTTCTCTAGTGTAGAATTCACGCAACCCTGTCACAGCTTTCAGTTCAAAAATATTAACTAAATTAAGTTTTGTTTGAAGGATTGTGTTTTAAGTAGATTGTGATGGGAGCTGGGTGTGTATCCTGCCCATTAGGACATGTCAGAGTGACAGTGTGATGAATAATAATAATAATATTGAGAGAGAGTAACTAGGAGGTTCACAGCCCAGATATGAACGGTGTCCCCTGTGCACCTGAAGGCTAAATATAGACTTAATGGGAGTTTTAAATGGTAAAACATGTCAAAGGTATGTTATTTTTAAAAAAAATCAGAAATAGGGTTGGTCTACCTACAATTAGACTAAAGCTCTTTGGAAACCATCTGTTTTTTCCTCCCCAGTAAATAAATATCGATTCCATTGAATGCAATATAAGCTCTTTAAATACAGGAAATGATTGTCTTAATTGCCATCTTTTACTGCTTTAAGACCTTTGAACATGTGGTTGTTATCTAGGATTGGCTTTCATCAGACATTGTGAGGCACGCCACATTGTCTTGCAGCATCTCATTAAGTGTGGCTCATTAACGGGAGCAATGGGTGGTATCTTTGTCCAAGGCTACTGTGAATTTTTTAGGGATAAGGCCAGATTCATACGGCAGACTTGTGAGACAGAATACCTCCAGCATATTCTGCCTCTGTCAGAGCTTGGGTAGTCACTCAATGAAAGTAAATAACTGATTAGGTATAACTATCCCCCCTTTTTTTTTCTAATAAGAAAGGTCTAATTATAAATATCATCAGGGTCCCCTGATCCAATCTGGAGGCCAATTCAGGACTTTGGAATGGATCCTGATTTCTTTTGCAACAATTTGTGCTGCGAATTGAAGTCCATTTGTAAGTTTCCCATTTACTTGCATGGTAAAAACCAAAATGGCTATATCTTTTTTGTTTTTGCACTGATGTACCCAATATTTTGGGCCACAATAGAATCTAAAGAGGAAAGTAAAACTGCCAAATTTCAGAGAGTTACCTTCAGAGCTTCCTTCCTTCCTTCCTTCCTTCCTTCCTTCCTTCCTTCCTTCCTTCCTTCCTTCCCTTCCTTCCTTCCTTCCTTCCTTCCTTCCTTCCTTCCTTCCTTCCTTCCTTCCTTCCTTCCTTCCTCCCTCCCTCCCTCCCTCCCTCCCTCCACTGGTATGATCCATACCCCATCTGATGTGATATGTGCTCTGCACTCCACAGCCGAATCTGCCCTCCCGCTGGGATTCGGGTTTCATTACAAATTGGTGTGAATCAGGTCGATTTGCTGTGGAATTTGGAATTTCCCCAAATTCCAGTGCTCAGTTCTGAAAAGTGCAATTGTAAGTTAATGAGGGGCAACTTCACTCCTTTTGCAATAGAACGGTTAACTTGTTAATTACTTTCATGATTAGCACGGTATGACCTCATTAAATGGCAGAGGAGACTATTCGGGTGTTGGCTTGTGCTCTGCTCTTGATGTTAATGAAATGTGGGGATGGGGAGAGTGAATTTCATTCCATGAGCCGTTGGTTTGTGGTATCTTTTAAAGTTAATTATTTACTTTTGAAAACTGGAGAAATAAAGAGCTATGTAAGATTTGTAACTACTTTTGGGGCCTTGAGTATGCAACTTTGAGTAACCATTCTCAAAAAGTAACTATGGGTGCAAACCCATGTGTACATATTGCAAAGTTGTCGTCGTCATCATCATCATCATCATCATGTGCCATCAAGTCAATTTGGACTTATGGTGTCCCTTCACAGGGTTTTCTAGGTAGAGAGTACTCAGAAGTGGTTTACCCTTCCCTTCTTCTGGAGGCGCCCTGGAACTGTGCAGTTTGCCCAAGGTCACACAGACTGGATCTTTTCCCTGGAGGCGCAGTGGGGAATCAAACTCCCAGCCCTTGCTTCCGCAGCCACATACTTAAGCCACTGAGCTATCCAGTCAACACTGCAGAGTAAAGACAGTCTGAAATGGTTTGCTGCCTCTTCTCATACAGACACCAGCTGGACCAGCAGTTTAACCTTCTTTCACTTGAAGAAGGGAACTTGTTTGTAAGAATCTGAAGCCCCTGCACTTTTTAAGAGCTGGGCGACACTTGGACTTTAACAGCTGGACTTCACAGCTGGACTTCAACACATCTGGAAAGTTGAAGGGGCAGCTGTGGATTTCTTTGTTAGAGGTAGCAGATTTAACTGCAGATGTTTGCAGTTAAAAAAAATCCACTCAAATGCAAAGGTATAGAATGAAAATTGGCAATAGACCACATGAAGAAGATTTTCTTGGGTGCACAATTAGTCACAAAGTGAGTCAGAACTGCCACTTTTTTTTCTACGTCATTGGCTATCTTCCTGGTTTTGTCTCGTTGGTGAAGCTAATATAGATTTCCTCTTTCTCTTCATGTAAATATTCAATCAAAAAATGCCAAAGGCCACAGAAGAGGTTTCTACACCCGCCTGAGAAGTTTCTCCAACAGTCAACCAGTGCTGAGCACTATCGGTGTACAGTTTCAAAACCACCTGTGATAAAATAAACAGGAGATTGCTTGGTTTAATTTACTAAAATACTCAGGAAGAAGCATAGAAGTCCAGCCTGAACAACAACTCTTTTTTGCTACCTAAGATGCAATGACAATGCAGGCAACTGGATCAGTCAATGTTAACAGATGAGGAGCAGGTCATTTGTAAAAGAAATGGCTCTTAATTGCTTTTATAAGAACCAAACCCATCACCACCACCTGCTTAGCATTATCATAGGGATACCTTTCAACAGTGTTGTGTTCTTGATGGAAAATTTACATGATGCAAATCATTTAGCTGTGGTGAATGCTGCAACTAGGCTCAGACGGAACAGGGAAACCTGAGAGGGTAGGGGTGTAATGCTATAATCCCTGTTACTGAGAGGGTTTTGGGTCTTCAACCCTGCTAGCTCTGGCTCCACTATACTAGTGCTGAGGTGAAGGACCAAACAACATTTCCCTTCATCCATGAACTGATGGATAGCTCAGTGGCACATAAGTCTGGCTGTGGATTCAGTGGTTGGGAGTTCGATTCCCCACTGTGCCTCCTTGACAGGGGCTGGACTTGATGATCCATAAGGTCCCTTCCAGCTCTAAGATTATTATTATTATTAAACAGAAGCCACAGATTATCAGTTTTGTTTGAATTCTGTATATTGGCAATGAGAGAGTCCTCCAATATACAGAGGAATCAAACTAGTTTAAAGACTAAGGCAAAACCAAACCAAGATTATGTGTAATTTTTGAAGGGATAGGGAGACAGTTAAATGATGGATTGAAGGTCTGATATAAGGAAGTTAAAAATATATATATATGTAAGGTATAATGGTCCCCAGGGTGAAGAAAGCACTAAGTTTTTGTATTATTATTTGCTGTACGTAATTTGTTTGAATAGAATGTTAATTTTATGTTGTATCTTAATAATGTGTTTAGTTAAAAAAATAATAAGTATATATTTTAAAAAATTAGTTTCTTTTATTAAAATTTATATTGGCAAACAATAATAATAATAAAAAGACTCAGGCAAAGCCATGCCACAGAAGCAACCTGCTGTAGAGCAACAGGGAGAAGAGGTAGTAAGTGGCCACCTTTGCCCCAAACTATGTGCCATCTCGAGTTATTCTCTCACTCTGCCTAATAGTAGAACTGGCTCTCTGTTTTTGAAATTAGGTTGCAAGGGTTTATAATGTAAGATTTCTGCAGAACCTGACATGCCTTTTTAAAGAAATTATGTGCGTTGTAGCAGAAGAGCCTGGCCTGATTATGAACTTCCTTTTGGTGTTTGGTGGAGCATCACCGGAAGCCAGAATTGCTGAGCTAGACCAAGTGAGCATCTGACTCAGCATGGCACTTCTTACGTTCTTCTGATGGTTTGGAGCGCGGGGGGGGGGGGAAGTATCTGCGAGCTACACCCTTGAGATTTAATGAAGCTTACTTTTTTCCAAAAGAGTAAATAAATACTGTTTTGTGGTGATGAAATGCTGGAAACTGATTGGCTGAGCTGGCATGGTGACATGGAATGCTCAGTTACTCAAGGAGTGAAACAATGTGTGGTCTCACGATGGTGAAGGCAAAGGAAAAATTTAATTTGGGTAGGATTAAATCCTTCCATAGGGTAGCACTGGGTGGACCTCTGGCTTGTGTTGAAATCTACTTGGTATTTTTCTAGAATCTTCTAGTCCACCAGCCAAAACCAGTTATAAATAGAAGTTTTGGAGGTGGTTATGACTAGAGATGGGCACAAACTGCTGGTTTGGCAGTTCATGCTGGTTCATTTTTCATCTGAACAGGGTGCTTCCCAGCCCTGCCTCCTCCAGCAGGTGTCCACTCAGAGGAAGTGCCTGGAGGAGGCGGGGCAGGAAAGCAGGGGTGTTGCCTCTGATTGGGTACCCACTGGAGGAGGTGGGGCTGGAAAACACCAAACACCTGTTCATACGAAAAACGAACCGTATGAACTGCTGAACCAGGAGTTTGTGCTCATCTCTAGTCATGACTCTGGAACTCCCTCCCATATTTGCTGTCCCACAGGCAAAGACCTTTGTCTTCGGACAGGTTTTTCCCTTAGTGAATGGGATGGTTTGATGTCTAAGAGGGGTTTTTAAAACGAGATGGTTTGTATTTTGTTTTTTCTTTTGAAACCATGTTTGGAATGCTTTTACCAAAATAGAATGTTTATTTAATTCTTTTAAAATATTGGAATAATTTACTGTTGTTAGCTTTTAATACTGTGTTCTTAATGATGTAGGCTGCCTTGGGTCCTTTTTTAGGAGAAAGATTGAGTAAACATGTTTTAGATAAATAAATAAATAAATAAATAAATAAATAAAGGTGCTTCGTATGAAGATGGTGACTCAGGTTTGGTGATGGTGGCCTTCTGCAGCCAATGAGCTGCATATACAGATAGCTTTCTTAAATTAAGGGAAATCTAAATTTTAGTTATCATAGGTCTTGACTCCTGAGTCCTGACATTATTGACCCAAAAAGCAGACAGAAGAACTTCCCTAAGATCTGGCAACTTATACAGGAAAACCAGATGAAATTAAGAGACAGGACTTTCACACTTGTCTGTTATGACAGTCCCATTAGCCCCAGTCCAGTGCTGGTTGGGGCTAATGGGAGTTGTAGTCTAAAATATCTGGAGGGTTCCAAATTGCCTGTCCTTGTCATGTACTTTGCCAGGAAGGAGAAAAATATGCTTGAGGCCAGATCTGACATGAGGGATGAGGGGGCTCTGGATAAAAAACCTTCCAGTGGCCCCTTCTTGCTCAGCTGTGGGCACTGATAAACAGCTAGGTGAAGAAAACACCATTTTAAGTTCCCAAGGTACCCTTGACATAACCTGTCTTCAGGGCATTGTGGGAAATTTAGAGGGAAACTCTCAGACCCAGGGTCAAACTAGATGGAATGAGCAGCTCCACATTCAGAAAGGTTGCTCTCTGAGATGACAAAAGATGCGGGATTGTCCTAGCAAGGACTTTTCTAACCTAAGTATTCTTCAACTCACCTTGGTGATTGGTCACTGAAGAGTAAACATGGGCTTCATTTGCAAATCTGATTGCTTAGGCATGAAGCTTAGAGGGAATGGCATCACTGGAAGCAAAACATGGTATCATCTCCCAGTTATGGGCTCAGCCTCTCATGCAGTTTGGCCCCTAAAGAGTTTTCTGGATGGGGAATATAGGGCAAGTATCAGCAGTGAGCCACTGTATTCTGGGCAGCAGCCGTAAAGATGTTGTGCCAAGAATACTGTGTGTGTCCTAATGCCATGCATATTGGGAGGGTGGGCAAATAACAAAGCAGGAACTGGAGGACATGGAGAGTGGTGGAAACATGGCGATGAAACCAAGGAGAAAGGAGGAAAGACAAGGGGTGGGGCAGGGGAGACAGACAGACAGACAGACAGACAGACAGACAGACAGACAGATAGATAGATAGATAGATAGATAGATAGATAGATAGATAGATAGATAGATAGATAGATAGATAGATAGATAGATAGATAGATAGATAGATTATAGTAATCACAGGAAGGATGTGGGCAGTCCAGAGTGAGAGTTTAGGAGGCAGCATCCTGTTAGGTCTTAGCGATGGCACTCTCTGAGAATAGTGGTGTATGACTTTACAAATTAACATTATCCTGATGGACTTATTCCTCCATTTCTACGGATTAGTCTCTTTCTTACACTTCACAAGCTGAGGATGGCTTTCCTAGACTCCTAAACCGCAGTCAAAATTAAGACTAATTTGAAGGTGCACCATTTGCTAGGATGCCCTAACTAAGCCGTATTTCTGTCTAGAAAGCCAGAAATAGTATCTTGGGAGGATCCTTAGCTTCTCCAAAGGATCCCCTGAGATGTTTGGAAGGGCTGCTGGAACTTCCAGTGGTAGCTCAATTAAACAAGTGGAAAATTGCACACACCAAAAAAGAAAAAGAAAAAGAAAAGCACTGAAGCTCAGTATTCAGGAGGCAGCCAACAGGGAGGCAGCTGTAAAAACCTAATAAAGATAATAAATAACTCATTTCTCAGCATCCTGTCATCCTCTTCCGACATTCCGTCATAGATCAGTATAGCGAAGAAACAGACCCCCAAGGCAGAGCCGTCGAAGCAGACGCTACAGCTTAGCAGTAGAGGGCATATTTTGTCTATAGCAGTGGTTCCCAACTCCCAGAAATCCTGGTCAGAACAGCTAATGGTGAAGGCTTCTGGGAGTTTTAGTCCAAGAACATCTGGGGGCCTAAGGTTATGAACCATTGTTCTAGACCAGTGGTTCCCAACCTTGGGTTCCCAGAGGTTCTTGGACTAAAACTCCAAGAAATCTTGGCCAGCACAGCTAGTAGTGAAGGCTTCTGGGAGTTTTAGTCCAAGAACCTCTGGGGAGCCAAGGTTGGGAATCACTGGTGTATAGCAGTTTACACAGGAACAGAGGGAACTGCCTTATATGGACTTCATTGGACCTAATATTGCCAACTCTGATTGACAGCAGTTCCCCAAGGCAGGGGATTCTTTCCTTACTCTACCTGGTGATCTCTGGTCCTTCCTGATGATCTCACAACCAAGAAGTAACCAGGCTTGGATCCCCTCTTAGGCATTGGCTTCACTGATGGGTAGAAGAAGTAGGAGACACCAAGGAGAACGTGGTTGACCAAAAAGAGAACTACATCATCCCATTTGATATATGTTTTTCTATTCTATGATTACATCTCTGTTACACTCGATTGTGTCCAAGAAATAAGGATTGATATGAAGAGGTAACACAGGTTCCTGTGTTGGTCTGTTGTAGCAAAGGCAAAACCCAAAGTTATGAAACACCTAGAAGATTAACTGCTTCTTATTCTTCACGAGCTTTCATCCATTCAAGCACATTCATCAGATGAACAGAGTGGCAATGTCTCAGGAGAAGGCATAAAACTGTGACAGTTTTGTACTCCCCTCAGAAACACAGCTACTTTATTCATCTGAAGACATGTTTTTGGACACACGGAAGTTTATGAAAAATTTAAAACTAGCTAGTTTTATGGGTGCTACATGACTGAAGGGTTGATATGGAAATTCTGCTGCTGGTAGGATGACCAGTGTGGTCAGCAGTGGTATAGGGGTGAATGGGATAGAAGGAAGCTCATTATGATAGTACCCATAGCCCACCACTCTCCAGGAAGAATCTCAAAATGGAGGCAGCCAGACTGATCTATATACCAACAAAGGAGGAGTGGGTCTTTTGCAAAGTGAATAACTCTTAATTGCCACATTCAGGAGCAAACCACCCTTAAATATTTTGCATTACAACATAGATAGAATGCATCAATATACTTTTTTGGGGTGGGTGGGGGAGAGATCCATTTCTCTCCCAGCTACTATGGGGTCACACCACAGCTCAGAGGGAACAGGAAAGATTGAGGAGGGTGGCAGATCACAACCTAGTCCCTCTTCATGAGAAAGTCTTGGGGCTTCAATCCTTGGCCTCCGACTTCACTATACCAGTGGTGATGGTTAGGGGGAAACTAGGGCAGGATTGGTTTTGAATAGTCAATAGAGTGGATCTTGGTGGGTTTGGGAAATCAGGGAGTGAAATTGTGAGTCCCAAAGGAAGGAGGGGTGAAATCATCCCTACATATGATTTCTTTGGCAAAAGGTGTTGTTATGTGCTGTCAGGCCATCCCCAACTTATGGCAGCCCTATGAATGAGCAATATCCAGAATTCCTGTCCTCAATGACCCTGCTCAGATCGTAAACTCTAAACTGTGGCTTTCTTTATGGGATCAATATACCTCATATTTGGTCTTCCTCTTTTCCCGCTGCCTCTCACCTTTCCAAGCATTATTATCTTTTCCAGGGAATCGTGCCTTCTCAGGATGTGCCCAAAGTAGAACAGACTCAGCTTCAACATTTTTGCCTCCAGAGATGGTTCAGGCTTGATTTGATCTAGGACCCACTTGTTCCATCTTTCTGGCAGTCCAGGGTATCCCCAAAGCTCTCCTCCAGCATCCTATTTCAGGTGCTGCCAAAGATGAGAGAAGAATCTCAACAAGGCAGCTGAAATACCAGGTGCTCCGTGGCTCTAGCTTTAGGACAAATTCTTTTGGTTCAAAACATAGAACCCCTAGTTGTCGACAGAGGGGCAACAAATTAGATCCAGTCTTTGTAATGTTTGCTGCCCTGCTCTGTTGTTCGAGAGAAAAAGGAAAGAAGCCATCTTAACCTCCCCCACAGCAACCATGCCAAGAAATCACTGGAATGAGGAAAAAGGGCCACCCTCAGCTCCAGAGGAGTGACTTCTGTGCCTCCCATCCTGGCACTGGGCTATCCTGCTTTTCATCCTTTGTCTTCCTCCCTAATTTGTGCCTGGCTTGGATAGTTTTTTCCGGGAATGTGTGTACACACCTACATTTTTACGATTAGGAAATGCTTTAGAATGGCATCACAAGTGAGATTATCCTCTGGTCAGTATTTTCTCCCTGCCTTTTTCTTCTCTCTCTCCCCCCACTTTCTTCATGTTTTCTTTTCCCCCTTTTCTGTTTGCTCAAGAAACTGAGTCAGGGACGCCCCTTGGTCTTCGCTGGACAGCCTCAGCATTAAGCAATTGGGGAAACCAACATAAGCGTGGCACCATGATTCAGCAGAGGCCCCTGGAAAGGAGGAGGTTTGTCTAGCTGTGAGATCACAGCAAGGTCGCATGGGGCACGATTCTGCTGATAGAAGCGTTCCTCTGAAGGACACAAAACACAATGAGTAGGATTTGAGCATGTGCTTGTCATCTCGCGTTCCAACTTGTTTATGTCTCGGGAGTTCAGGGAAACTTGAACAACAAAGGGGAGGTTGGACAAAAAGACGTCAAACATTTTGGGCATTTCGTGTTCATGTGGCGAAGAGTGTGTCTAGGTCAGCAAGTTGGAGCATCCAGTAGAGAGTCAAGGTTCGAATTCCCTGCTGTGGCTCCCAGGAGAAAGACCAGCTAAGATCACTCAGTGTATTAGTGGCCAAGGGGATGAGGTGTCCCATCATCTGGGTGGCCTGGGTAAGCCACAAGGTCCCAGACCACCCCCAAAAGGAGGGAGTGGTCAACCGCTACTGAGTTTTATCCAGCCTCCTGCCTTGCATGTATGAATATGTATTATACGCCCACTCCTGATGGCTTGGAGGGGTGTTGTGGTTGTGGGGAGGCTGTCCCTACCTTGACACCGGGTCCCTTACCACGCTGGTTCATGCACTCAAGTAGTCTCGAGATTAGACTACTGCAATGCCCTCTACGTGGGGCTGCCCTTGGGATTGCTACAGAGACTGCAACGGGTCCAGAACACAGCGGCCAGAGTACTGAGTGGGGTTAGGAAATACCAGCATATCTCCCCCACCCTGGCTGCCTTACACTGGCTACCTGTTCACTTCTGTACCAGTTTCAAGGTGATGGTATTAACCTATGAGGCCCTAAACGGTTTGGGACCTCGATATCTGGCCGAGCGCCTCCTTCTAGTTAGGTCTGCCCGCCCTATAAGATCGTCCCAGGCAGGGCGGCTGAGAGCTCTGACGCTGAGAGAGGCCCAGAAAACAACCACTAGAAATCAGGCCTTCTCAGCGGTAGCCCCACAACTGTGGAACTCTCTCCCACTCGAATTCCGCCTGGCGCCTTCACTGGGCACATTCAAAAAGCTACTAAAAACCTGGCTATTTAGACAGGCCTTCCCTGAACAAACAACAGCATGATTCAACAGTGCCCGATAATACGACGTCCATCACACTGCCATGCTTCATGTCTTTTATGTTTTATGTCTTTTATGTTTTTATGCTTTTAATTGTAATTTATTGCATTGTATCTCTGTTCTCATTGCACTTTATATTTGATTTGCGCCCCCTAAATGTATTGATATTGTGTTGTTTTGTTACTTTGTTGCTTTGTCTATTTGTTGTAAAATAGACAAGAGTGGCCTTGGCTGCCAGATGGGCAGTATATAAATGAATGAATGAATGAATGAATGAATAAATAAATAAATAAATAAATACCCTAACTACAACAGGTGCTGTAGGGTGAAATGCAGAAATCTTTTGTGCCTACCTAAAAAGACAGAGGGAAAGAGAGGAAAGAGAGAGAGAGAGAGAGAGAGAGAGAGAGAGAGACTGTGTGTGAGTGACTTATTTTGCAAATGCTACATGGAATTTTAGCTGGCTGGATAGCTCGGTGTGTTAGGTATTTGGCTGCGGATCCAGAGCTTGGGAGTTCAGTTCTCCACTGTGCCTCCCAGAAAGGCCAGCCTCGGTGCCCTTGGGCAAGCTGCACAGTCCTAGGGTGCCCCCAGAAGAAGGGAATGGCAAACCACTCCTCAGTACTTTCTACCTAGAAACCCCTGAAAAGGGTCGCCATAAGTCAGCATTGACTTGAAAGCACACTATTATTATAATTGTTATGCATGGAATTTTACCTAAAGAGTTTGTGAATTCAAACGTCTTTTTAAAAAATGCAGTCCAACATCAGAAATTAAAGTGTGTATGTGTGCATGCACACATGTGTATTGGCTGAGAAATGTAGTTTCTAGAATGAATGTTGAACGGGTGGAAACCAGCTTAGAGGGCACGCCTGTGAGTGGAAATTTTACTGTTCCACTTCCCGGATTAGGAGGGGTTGTTTCGGGCTAATACTGAGGGGAAAGCGTTATTTATGTTTATTGGCATTCTATTTTTTCACAAAAGCTGTGATGTTAAAAAAAAAAAAAGTTCTGAGGCTCAGCCATAAAGAACCCTGGGACCAATTATTGCTGTTACTAGGGCTGGGCAAAAGCTGTCTATTTTGGTTTCTCCGAATCGTGTTCCTTAAATTTCTGCTGGTTTCCCCCCCTCTGATCGTGAATATTGGGTTTATGAATTTTGGCAAATTCTTCAAAAATGAACTAGCACAAAACTTACTCCATCCAGATTCCACGAATATGAAACTTTTAGAGAGTGGTTCACTCACCAAATCTCCTTCGATTCAACTGACCTATTCTAGTGCAATTTACTACACTAAGAAACAGGATTTCAGCCATTGACAGTTAAAGTGGTGAGGAGCCTTACAGGAAAAAAAGGGTGGCAATTCTAAATCAACATCATAAAGATTATTGATTAAACTGTACTCAGACCTAGATTTTAAAGAGTTGAGCCCCAGGCGTGGGTGAATGAAATGTGTTACCTTCCTTTTCTCCTGTGTTCCATTTCTTAAAATTACTTTTCATCTGAAATACAAAGAGCATTGTACATTTTCATAAATTTTGACCACGAACTCACCAAAATGAAATTCCTCCTTATTGTACAGACACAAACTGAGGTTCATCATTCACATAAAAATTAAGTTAGATCTGACTTGATATTAATTTAGATCTGACGGCTTACTGTGGATGTTAGAAAAGCAAAGGCTTCTATTTTCAGACTATGGCACCCAAAATTCCTCAGGCAGAATATCTATTTGGAAAAACACACATCTGGATAACTCTAATTGCCATTATTGAAATCATCCTCTTTTCCTCTTCATTTTTACCTTCATCCTTTGAGAATCAGTTGCCTCGCCAACTGTTATTTCAGTTCTCAGGGATCTCTGTCAGATGAGAGCTGCTGTTGGGTGGTGAATCTCTGTACCAGGTAAGGACCATGACAAGAGATGGGGATGAACCGCCAAAATGGTGGTTTGTGGGTCGTCAAGGTTGGTGACCCACGAATTTCCCCAGGAATTTCCGACAAACCACAAATTGGTTCGTCGGTTCGTCTTTTTTTGGATGGCCTATGGCTATCTTAAAAAAAGAGGCTGAGCCTCCCGCTCCTCCTTCCTACTGCCCACCTTTGCTTCCTTAGTTGGTCTGCCAGCCGCGGTGGTGGCAGTGGCGGTGCTATAACCAAAGCTGCGGTTCCAGTAGGAAAGCCTAGCCCCCCTGCCTCTGCGGGTGCCGATCAGCTGACTGGTGCCTGCAGAAGCAGAGAGGCCAGGCTAGCCTGTACGCATGATTCTGGCTGGCTAGCCTGCTCTCTCTGCCTACTGTATGGGCCCATAGGCAGAGAGAGCTAGCTGGGCACAATCATTCCGGCAGGCTCCCTCTGCTTCCCCGGGCACTGATCAGAGGCAGAGAGGCCAGGCTAGCCCACCAGAACAGCGGTTTCCTTTCTGCTGGTGGCGAGGGTGGCAGTGACAGCGACAAGACAAGGTAGGGAGGCGATGGGGACAGTGGGAAGAGGACAGGCGGTGGGCTGTGAGGGCAGAGAGAGTGGGCCTGCCGAACAACTGTTCTGCGGGCCTCTAAGGTTAGTGAGCATACCAGGCTGCCGGAACAGCCGTTCCAGCACCCTAGCTTGCTCTTTGGGCCCAGGCCCAATGAAGGGTTGAATAAAAAAGGTAAATATTTGTCATTTCATATTTGTCAGGGCTTCCAGAATTGACAAATACAGAGTGACGAATATGACACAAATCAGCCATTTCTGACGAATATGACACGAATCAGCCATTTCTGACCAATATCGTGATATATATTTTTAGTCGTCCCCATGTCTAACCACAACCTCTAAATATATTCTCTTCTCTGAAATCAATTAAGTGGGTGATGGCACACTCCTGCTATTCTGGAGCATGAGATTTTCAAATTGTGGTATGGGACCTCTGAGACATTTTGTGAGGAATTTCAATATAGTCTTTCCATTGTATTCATCAGGGTTAGGTCAGTCCTAACCTCAGCAATGGTCTGTGTGCTGACTCTGTATAGGAAGCCCATCTGAAAACAGCTGAGCAATAGTTTTCTGGGTGAACATTGCTTGAACAGAAGTACAATCACATATAGGGCAGGGAATAGAGATGGGCACGAACTAAGAAGACAGCAGTTTGTGATGTTTCATGGCTCATCGCTGTTTGCGAACCATGAACTTTCACGAACTTTCCAACAAAATGAAACATTTCACGGCTCATGTGATTTTGAACTTCTGGGAGTGGAAGAATGGCCCCCATGTGAGTTAGAGATGCCAAACTCACCACAACTCTTCAGCTGACCTTCTTCCCCACCCTCTCCAAGTTTGACGGAGATTGGATTTGGGATGTCCGAGTTATAGCCCAGGTCGCCAATGCTGGTAATAGTTCAGCATTTCATTTTCTTTCACTCTGGGCAGGCGTGCTTCCCTGAAGCTCCTCACAATGAACCATGGAATGACTCAATTCATAGGTTTTGTTGCTTCGTGATTCATTTCATGCCCATTTCTAGTTGAGAACCCTGAACACGCAGGTCACTGGTCATATGATGACATCTGCTCACATGCAAGCAAATGAAAATAAAAACACTCAACGCAGGTAGCTGGGAGCTTAGGCAGTGGGGCTGGCACAGGCTTTCTAGGCCCTTTTAGTAGCAAACAGGGCTAATGGCTACCAAGCATGTTGTTACATCAAGGGCAGACAGAATGTGGCCATCAAGATCTTGTTGTTCGGCAACTCTCATCACTCTCAGCCTTCCTGCCTGTTGTTTACACTTGGTCCAGCTGATGGGAGTTGCAGTTTAACAACATCTGGAGGGTGTTGCCCATCCCTTTGTCAAACAGAAGGTCACTCAGAAGGCCTTTGCTGAAATACAGAACACCACCACACCCAGCTTATTCTCTACAGGCATCTTTGTTGAACTTGTATCTAAGGAGATCCTAAGGGTTCTGTCCGAGTGTGGTATACTGGGTGTAGTGAGAGACTAGGACTCAGGAGACCTGGGTTCGAATCCCCATTTGGCCATAGAGACTCACTGGGAGGAGCTGTTGATGAAACTAATAAAGCTCCTCCTTAAATATCTCACTCACCTTGAAAGCCCTAATAAGGTGGCTCTAAATAGGTGCCAACCTGATGGCACATAACTCAATGTTTTTGCCCTGTGCATTAGATTTCTGATATGCTCAATATATCTATGTTCCCAGTTAGCACCCGACACTCTAGCTCCCCTGCCTGGGAACTGTTTGGTCAGTATAAAAACACCTGAATAGCTTACAGAGCTCTATAGTGCCCTTAAGATTTAGAGTTCGGATCCTTTTCGGCTACGGCCTTGGAGCAGCTCTGCCAAAACCCATGCTTCTATCAGAAAGCAAGATCATCAGTCACCTTTGAGCCCTCAGTATAGTCAGTGGGCTAAAAAAAACCTAGCTAGATATGTGTCTTATATGAGAAATAAAAGTAAAGTGAATCATGGTCTTAATAATTCCACTGGTTGGAATAGCTAAGGCCTGCTCTGGCCCTTCGTTGCTATGGAAACATCCTGCTCAACTTCTGGTTACTCTCTTCCCTGTAAGGCCTGAATCTCCCTGCTTTCAAAAAGCCACAGACCTTCTTGACTCCTAGCCCCTTGTTCGCCTTCCCTTATAGATTGCCCTGAGGCTATGAATATCCTGTAGAAAGTTGTGTTCTGGCAAGTTCCTAGTGCCACCTGGTGGCCTTTGTTAGGCTGCCGAAAATTTTGCTTGTCCGTTGGCTCTTCTTGATAGCAGAATACAGCAAGCGGGGGTAAACCTGTGCAGAGCAGACTGGCAGATATGACTAACCCAGGACATTTTGGTGCCACTGGTGAAGGACATGTTGGCACCACATCCCAGCCATTTCATCCCGAAAAGCCAACTCGGCTGGGTGCTGGATTTTTCTTCAATATTGCCAGTAGGCCAGCATCCTATACCACACCAGCAAAGTCTCTGTGGCTCAGACACAGTTCTCTTTTCTTGTACATGGCTGCCACCTCCCATTATCCGCTGCCTGAAGCAACACCCTCACTGTCCCTAATGGTAGTGCCAGCCCTGTCCTCAGGCAAGAGGCTGAAGGGTTTGGCTTGAGGAGCTGGGGATGAGATTTCTGATTCATATTTGGCCTGGATTCTGTTCCGAAGCCAATTCAGACCCAATCAAACCAGATTCACTTCTGAATATGAAATGAAATGCAAAAATCTGAATTTTGGTGCTGTTCATAGCCACATCAAACTGAAGACCACTGAAGTCCTTCCAAACCTTTCCCTCCTGCTAGCAAAGAGCTAGCAAAAGGGCAAAAGAACACCATCTTGTCCTATAATCACTGAGACCGACTGCTGGTGCTGAGATTTTGGCCCTGCATTGTGAGCTGGAACTGTCCACGTGCAAAGTCCCAATGCCCCTTCTCCTCTTCCTCTCCCCTGTTTGCCACCCTGTCATTTTCCTTTTATGGAAACAAGGTCTGTTTGGATGTCTTCTTGCTGACTCATTCAGCTCCAACAGATGTGATTTGGATTGATTTAGTCTGATCTGAGCTGCTCTGATTGAGCTTGATTCAGATCAGTACAGATTGACTCAGTTTGTCCCAATCCATTGCCCCCATAAATCTATCTATTAACGAGAATTTAAAAAATTGAGGATGCATTCATGCATAGCATTGAGAGGCAGTCTCTCCCTCCCTCCTTTCTTTTCTTTCTCCCCCCCCCTTTTCTTTCCCTTGCTTTTGTTCCCCCTAGATTTTGTGGGTGAGAAATGGGAATCTGGACAATGATAAACCACAGAAGCCTCTGTGCTGCAAGGTCAAAGACCAGCAGTCGTAAGATCGAATCCACGCAACGGAGTGAGCTCCTGTCACTTGTCCCAGCTCCTGCCAACCTAGCAGTTCGAAAGCATGTAAAAATGCGAGTAGATAAATAGGTACCACCTCGGTGGGAAGGTAACTGTGTTCCGTGTCTAGTCGCGCTGGCCACGTGACCACGGAAACTGCCTTCGGAGAAACGCTGGCTCTATGGGTTGGAAACGGGGATGAGCACCGTGCCCTAGAGTCGGACACGACTGGACTAAATGTCAAGGGGAACCTTTACCTTACCATAGAATAATGGAGTTGGAAGGGGCCTTTAAGACCATCAAGTCCAACCCTTTGCTTAATGCAGGAATCCAAATCAAGACATGTTGAAAGCACACTCTCTATTCCTGTTTTAAACACACACACACACTTTCACACACAGCAGTTGGAAGTTCTTTGCATGAGTCTTCACAGAAGAGAGGACTCTGGTATATTTTCACTTGGATTCGTTCTGTTCTTTTTCTGCTTGCAGGTTGGGATTATTCTCCAAAGCCTAAAGCTACTCCTGTGATGTCTTCACATTTTTGTATTTCTACCAGTGGTGGAATTGGTGAAAGGGGGAAAAAAAAGATTCATGTGAAATGTGGTGCTGGAGAAGAGCTTTGTGGATACCCTGCTAGAAAGACAAACAACTGGGTCTTAGATCAAATCCAGCCTGAACTATCTCCGGAGGCAAAAATGTTGAAACTGAGGTTGTCCTACTTCAGGCACATCATGAGAAGGGAGGGCCTTCTGGGAAAGACAATAATGCTGGGAAAGGTTGAAGGCAGCAGGAAAAGAGGAAGACCAAATACGAGATGGACTGACTCCCTAAAGGAAGACACAGGCTGGCCTTTGCAAGAGCTGAGCAGAGCAGTTGAAGACAGAACATTTTGGAGATTGCTCATTCATGAGCTCACCATAAGTTGGGAGTAACCTGATGGCACATAACGACAATAACAACCATGAGTGGGGTAGCAACATCTGAGTTCAGTGTGGCTCAGAGGGACTTACACATGTCGGTCCCACTATGTTCAAATAGCCTTTACCTTCTAGTTAAGTGTGCATGGCAGTGACAAACGATATATGGCTCTCTAGATGCAGCTGGACTGCATTCCCATTAACCCTCACTGCTGGCTACGCTAGCTAGTTTTGAGGAGAGCTGTAATCAGTTGGCAACCCTGACGTTGAGGTTAGAGAGTCTGCTTGGAGTTTTAGTCTGAGCTTTACAGGTTTGGCACAGACCTGGAAGTAACAAGTTACAAGTAATATAGCTTCTTGTTACCTTTTTTTAAAGCAGTGAGGGCACAAAGAAACTACATTTTCAAGGTGATGTAGCAGGTGAGACAAAGATGCTTTTTTGGCGACACACACAAAAAATCAAGTTACTTGCTAATAATTTTTAAGGAGTATTTAGAGGCATCTGGAGTAGAATTTTTCAACTTTTATGCCACCCACTTATCTTTTTTTAAAAAAAAAGAGTAATGAAAAAGAGTTCAGAAGAGTATCTTTTTGGACTATAAACTTCTCCTAATATGGAGACGTTTCAACAGGTTTACCATGCTTGGTAAGTCAAAATGTGCCACCCACCAACCCCAGTCCATGCCTGAATAAAAGTGCACAGAGTGGTACCCAACCTGCTTTGTACCCCTTTGGATTCTGACCCAGTCCAGGTTCATATATTTGTGTGGGCTTCTGGATTTCCATGAAAATCCTGCTCCCATGAATGGAGAAATTCAAAAAGCAATAACTTTTACTGTAGAATCAAGGGCAGCAAATTAATTTTGAGGAGCTATCTCAGTGGCGAGAGGGACGTGGTGGCGCTGTGGGTTAAACTGCAGAAGCCTCTGTGCTGCAAGGTCAGAAGACCTGCAGTCGTAAGATCGAATCCACGCGACGGAGTGAGCTCCCGTCGCTAGTCCCAGCTCCCGCCAACCTAGCAGTTCGAAAGCATGCAAATGCAAGTAGATAAATAGGTACCACCACGGTGGGAAGGTAACGGCGTTCCATGCCTAGTCGCGCTGGCCACGTGACCACGGAAGATTGTCTTCGGACAAACGCTAGCTCTATGAGTTGGAAACGGAGATGAGCACCGCCCCCTAGAGTCGGACACGACTGGACAAACTGTCAAGGGGAACCTTTACCTTTACCTTTACCTTATCTCACTGGCTGCAGAGCCAGAGGTTGGGAATTTGATTCCCTGCTGTGCCTTCAGAGAGAAGAGCCAGCCTGTGTAGTCTTGGGCGAGTTGCACAGTCTCAGGGTTCCTCCTCAGAAAGGAGTGGTCAACCACTTCTATTCTCTACCTGGAAAGCCCTGGAGAGGGTTGCCATAGGTCAGAACTGCCTTGACAGCATGCAGTTGTAACAAATTGCACAAGAAACCACTCGTGTAAAAGCTGTGGACATTCATCAGTTCAGGTTAGTAAGATCTGATGGTTATCTCTCTCTCTTTGTGTGTGTGTGTGTGTGTTGGAACTTTGCTGCTCCTTGATGTTCTTCCACAGCTGGTTTGAGGTTAACCACATCCTCTTTTCAGGCTGTCGTTTGCCGTTCAGGAAATGTGTCACTGCTGCCTGGAGGCATACCTCAGATATTTCACAGATGAATGAAAATAGGCGGTATATTTTCAGCATTGGCTTTTCTCATTGCCAAGATGGCTTCTCAAGCACCAATCTTCTGTTTCTTACATTTTGGCAAAGTTTTGTCACCACCTATTGGATTCCTAAGTATAGACTTAGGAACACCATAATCATCCTGCCGTTTGTTACAAAATGGCTCCAAAATATACTGCAATGTGGCAGTGGATAAAATGGATAAAAGGGCAGGTTTATGCACAGCATGCTGCCATTATGTTCACGTGAACTCATGTATGCTCCTGTGTGCAGGAGGGGAAGAACATGTGTCTCCTCACCTCTGGACCTGAGAAGGACAGCTGAAGCTTGAAGAAAAATGCTAAAAGCTGGTGCTAACAAAAGCTGAGAGTGTTTTATAAAAAGCCAAGGTAGGAAAATGGTTTTACTAGGGCAGGTGTCTACCTCCTACACTGACAGGTATGCTAATGCTGTCCCTAGCATGAGCTCTGGGCATGTTAGCACTGGCAGTAGGTAAGTTTGGGAACAAGGCACAATCATGTCTTCTGTCTAGTTAACAAGAGGGGGAAAAAAAGCTTGTCCTCTGGGCAGAGTTACTGCAGAGTCTTGCCAGCTACCGAGTTTCTGCATACATCACTTAGCAGCAATCATTCCCAACCTGTGCCAGCAGCAGAAGAGTCAAGATGTTTGTGATGAGTTGCTAATTAAGTACTTCTACCTGAAGCTCAAAGGACCTACTTATCTAAAAGTGGAGGCTGGTGATCCTGAAGTCATGGGGGAGGTTGGTGAAACCACACTGGGTTTCACTCCAAAGTGAAGCCACACTGGGTTTCACTCCAAAGTTTAAAGTAGATGTCCATGACGCTGAACCTATTTGGGGGTTGGAGTTCAGCACCTTGGATAGATCACTGGAAGGTTTGGATGGGTGCCTGGCAGAGATTCTACCTCTCGCCATCCTGAAGTTACCAGGCTCCACCACTTCCCATGGAAGAGTTTCTCTGTTGTGTCTCTGCACAGTCTTCTGTTCTGCTGATCGACTTCCATGAAAAGGTGGGGGCAAATGATTATGTCGCATCCCCATTGTGCAGTCAATCTGGATGCAAAGATACAACACAATGGCCAGCTTCGAGTCTTGAGCTCCCTGTTCTGTGAATCTTTTCTCCATGTTAAAAATGCAAGCAAGCCCGAAATGCTCAATGAACCCCCAGCTAGTATGAGATAAGCCAGACCTGAGCACAACTACAGGCACTGTTGGCTTATATTCAGCTTTAGATCTACAACAACTCCCAGACCCTTCTGACTCAGGGTCTGGGAGTTGTTGTAGATATGTGACTACTGAGCCAAGTAACATGCATCTTGTAACTGTGCATTTGTTTTTTCCCCCCGGGTAGAACTTTGCACTTATCCCTGTTAAATTTCAACATAGGGCCCTGTTTTTGCATGCAACATCCTGTTTTTCTGAGCCCTCAGTCCTCTATAAGCTTCATTCTGTTGCACATGCACCAGAGCTGGTCTTATGCTCCATGTGCACCAAGCCCCCTTCCTCTATGCTTGATGTATAGTTCTAAAGAGGAGACAGACCGAGCATGGGCTGTTCTTAAGAAATATTGGTTTTTCATGTAGGTTTGAAAGGATTTCAGAAATGAAAAGAGACCCAACCCAGGACACACCCCAATGCCCCAATGCCGGGCCAGAAATGTCGCTATAAGGAAGCCATAGGTATAGGAGACTGGAGGATGTGGCATTTGAGAGGGTTTTGGTTTCTGGATTGTCAGCAGAAAAGGAGAGGGCATTTCCCCTTTCCTTCCTTTCTTCTTTTTCTGTTCTTCCCTTCCCTCTGCTTTTTCAGCAATGAAACCCTCTAATTATCGTATGCCCATAATAACAGCATCAAGAGCTTGGTCATTACCGCATCAAGGAAAACATCTTCCATGGAGCCGGAGAGCCCAGGACAGACAGGTATGTTTTTAGAGGGGGCTGGGAATGTACCCCTTGGCCCTCATCGGCAATTAGATTTGTGAGACTTTTAAGGAAGGGGTAGAAGTTAGTGGACCCTCCATGGAAATGTACCCAGTGGGACCCACTGTTGTGCCAAACAGCCACTGTTCTGTTTTGTTCCCCTCTTTTTTGGGGGGTTGCACCTCTAATAATTTCCTAAATTCTCTTGTCCACCTGCTGTAAGATACACCCTGAGTCTCGATGGTGACTGCAGTTAAGGAGAAAAAAGAGGATGGATCAAAGACCTAATGGTGAGGATGGAATGGTGGCTGTGTCCACTGCAGAAAGTTTTTGTGTGTGTGTGTGTGTGTGTGTGTGTGTGTAACACCAGTACAGAGTGGGCCAGCAGTGCAAATCAAAGTGTCACGGTGACACAGTTGAAAAGGGACTACAAATCCCAGAGCCCCTTGCTATGCCAGCTGAGGGATTCTGGGTAATGTAGTTCAAAACATGGCCAGTAGGTCATCTGTGTTACAGCTTTGCATCAGAAGGAATGGAGACACATCTTAAAGATGAGCATCTTTTATTCAAGAGAAACTGTCAAGGACTGATGCCCGCTTCATCGGATGCATCTCGTCCGTGACCCATGAAAGCTTAGAACAATTAAAATGTTGCTAGTCCTTAAGGTGCTGCGAGACTGTTCTGTCAAAATAAAATAAAATAATGTTTCCAAGTATAGCACAGAATTTAGATCCAACTGAAAAAAGTGAAGTTCTATTCTTTTATACTGCCAAACCTTCTGGTAATAATACTCCTGCACTCATTTTTCTGATAATTCTCTGATTCTTTTCTGCACGCACCACCTGAAAACAACACTTAATGCATTTGGTGGAGTATTTTCTAGTCCACTTCAGCTTATGTTGCAACATGGGTTAGCCTTTTAAAACATCTCAAACTTCTTGCTTTGTGTGTTTGCTTGATGGATTAACAACCACCATTTGGAATCTGGAAAACATATACTTCTTTGCCATAACTATGACTATAACCATTCTTTCAGTGCCGGCTCTGACTTCAGTACCAGGTGGTGTACCTGATCAGGATGCTTTAAAACAGCCACTCACCTGGGGTGAATAATACGAACCTCCAGGCAACCACATAGAAGATTCTTGTTCATATTTTCATCATTCATTCAAGTTTGTGATGTGTTGTAAATTAGGTGCCTTGCTGGGATTTGTGACTGAAGGATCTAATAATTTTTGTGGGCTTCAGCAAGCCTATTTGCAAAATAATGCTGTAAAGCTTTTTAAATGTAATCCTCGTGTTTTGCATCAAACTTTCCAGCTGTTTCTCTCTTCTGTCCAGCTTTTTACCCTTTCTCTCTCCCTCTTTCCTTGATGTCCCAAAACTATTTTGATGTGTTAGGTTAGGAAAATATTGGTTTGGAATGGCTTTTCAATAGTTATCTGCCACCCCCTTAATTCTCAAGTGAAAAATTTATCTGTTTGGGGCCTGGGAAGGTTAGTCTGGTGGCTAGTGGTTTAGTGTTTATTCTTGAGCCTGGATGGCTTCTGAATATCCGGGAATTTCCCTGAGCTCAGCAAATTGTGGAAGGTTTGATTTGCCTGGGGTCCATTTTGTATTTATTTTCATAAAGATTTATGTTCCCCACTCAAAAACCTAATTGTTATCTTGTGCCACATCTTGGTTGCGGATTGTCGAACGGCACAACTTACCCCTCCATTCCTGAGGAGTCTGGTTTCCCTGCAACTATGGTTTGAGGTCAGAAACGCTCCAACGTTGTGGTTTCTCTAATTGCTTTGTTTGTGAGCCGAGGCTTGGCAGAAAGACCCAAGAGTCCGAGGGCACTGTGCCCCCTCTAACTACCAGGCATCCCAATCTTCCTGACACTGGGAATATGAGCTCAGAGCATCCTTCATGTCATGTACAGAAAGGGATTTTCAGAAAGTCAGTGCCAAAGTTTTCTTTTTCTAAGACAAATCTCTCTCTCTCCTTTTCCCCTTTCCTGTTTTATTTTAACAGGTGCAAACAGGAAGAAAGTAAGATGCGTTCAAGACACTCGTCTGCACAGCTTGGAAAAAGAATCCTAGCCACAAGTATCTTGGAAAAATATCATTTTTGGATGGCTGCTTCTGGAATGCTCCAGTCATCCTGACCACTGGCTGGCTTTTGGGATTGGTAAAACAAAAAATAATTGTAGCAAATTCTGCACATCTGTCAGCAGGAAGAAATATCTTGTGGTTTTCCTTGTTACAGCCGTAGTAGCTGAAGTTGTGCATACATTTTCACTTGTGCCTTTTGGAACAGGAGGCCACAATCGCACAAAGCTTTGTTTAACAACAGCTTGGAAGAGACTTGGATACTCTGCCTTCTGTCTCTGTGTTACTGTGGGCAGAAAGTTGCATGGGGTGGATCTGAGTTCAAATCCCATTTCCACCCATCAGCACATTTGTTGATGAGACTAATGTTATTCCTGGGAGCAAACAGAGAATCTTTACCCCATTGCCAGCACAGGCACAGTTGAGGGAAAGGGTCTTCTCTGTGGTGGCTCCCAGGTTATGGAATGTTCTTCTTTGGGATGTTAGGTTGGCCCCCTCCCATTTTATCCTGCTGACAGCTGAAGACCCATATTTTCAGGCAAGCTTTTAACAATCATGATGGAGACCCTGAATGTCTTTTAAAAGTTAAGATAGTTTTTAATGTTTACTTGCTTTTAATTATCCAATTGTATTTTAATTATCATTTAATTGTTTTTTAATATTTAACTTATTATGTTTTTAATTCTATTCTTTTTAATATTGTGAGCTGCCTTGGGTCCCCTTATTGGGAAAAAGGCAGCCTATCAAATGAACGAATAAACGAACAAACAAGCAAATGAACGAACGAACAAAGACAAACAAACAAACAAACAAACAAACATTGTCCACTCCCTGAGGAGTGGCTAGCGTAGGTTACCAGTTGTTTCATTGCTGGACTTTCATTTCAGCCAAACCTTAGCGTTGGATTCCAGTCAACCTGACATACCTCATAGGACTGTTGTGAGGGCTGGAGTGGGGAAGAAGAGAGTCTTGTACTTCATCTACAATGCATTGAAGGGTGGGGAGGGGATATAAATGCAATTAATTAATTAATTAATTATACAAAAGTACCCAGTAGAAGTGTCCCCATACTTGTAACTGGAAGGCACATTTCAGCTCTACTGTCTTCACCTTAGAAGTTTTTCTTCACTAAGAGAAAGGATGGAAGAGAAAGTGGCGGAAAAGCAAAGGAGGAGCATGAAGGAAGGGGGCCAAAGACTACACCATAAAAAATAACAGATTCAGCAGGGTGAAGCCAGAGGAGTAAGCTTGGTTTGGAAACACCATCAGGACAGCTCCTGGTTTGCACAGGCAAGGAGAAGAGGTGTGGAGGTGTGGGTTTTTTTTGTTTTAGTTTTTGGTGGGGGGTACAATACCAAGTATCTTCTGTCACCAAGGCCAAGGGCTATCTTGGCTGAAGGATTTGGGGAGTTGTAGTCCAGAAAGTAATTTTATTTATTTATTTATTTATTTATTACATTTATATTATATTTAATTTAAATTTTCCCAAGTTCTGCCCCTTCTCTCATCTGTGCACCACACACACACACACACACACACAGAGAGAGAGAGAGAGAGAGAGAGAGAGAGAGAGAGAGGGAGATGGGTACTCAATTGACTGACCTCAGAAGGATGGAAGGCTGAGTCATCAGAATCCAACAGGACTGACCTCAAATTGTGAGCAGAGGCTTCAACCACTGCCCCACAGGTCTCATACTCTGGAACAGAGGGCAACATGGTTCCAACAGAGTCATCCACTCAGGTCTAGTGTATGTGAAAACCTCTTTATAAATTAAAATGAGACTTTCATATTTCCTATCAAAATGGAACGTTCACATTTCCTATTAAGATGCACCTTTTGTATATGTATGTATGTGGAGATGATAGATTAAAGTTGAGATAGGAACTCTTCCAATCAAATGTGCTGTCTGTATGTTTATTATACTTTTACCCCACCCTTTTCCTTAAAAAGGACCCAAGATGGCTTACATCATTAAAAGACAATATTTAAAGCTAACAACAATGACTATACAAATACTAAAAAGGATCAAACAAATTGTTGTTGTTGTTTAGTCGTTAAGTCGTGTCCGACTCTTCGTGACCCCATGGACCAGAGCACGCCAGGCCCTCCTGTCTTCCACTGCCTCCCGGGGTTTGGTCAAAGTCATGTTGGTAGCTTCGATGACACTGTCCATCCATCTCGTCCTCTGTCGTCCCTTTCTCCTCTTGCCTTCAAACAAATACCATACTAAAAAACAGTAAACAAAGGCAACACCAAAAACACATACAAGGCAGTAAGGCACAACAATCCATTAAAAAAAAAAAATGACTCAGACAGCCAATCACTCAGGGATAGCTTGCCTGACGAGAAAGGGCTTTATCGGTTAGAACCAGCACTTTGGATTGTGCCTGGAAATGGATCGGCAGCCAGTGGAGCTGCTGTAAGAGGAGGGGTATGTGATCCCTGTGACCGATTCCGTTATTTCAGTATCACTCAGGAACCTCTAATGAGAAGACCCCTAAGCGTATGTGTGCATGAGTGTGTCTTTGTGTGTGTGTGAGCAGCAAATCTGCATCTGGGAAAAAAAATGTATGGTCCAAAAACTGAAAGAAGTGCAGTTGTAAAAAAAATAATGGGGAAAATTAGGTACACGTTACGCAGGAGGGTTTATCATGAGTTTAAACAGCAGGTAAGCAATGACCGGATGAATTGCCACAAGTTAAGGAGTTTTCACAGGTGTTATTTAACAGCAATTCACCTCTAGACATTACCCCACTTGTATAACTGCACAACAGGATTTCAGCCGGTGTCTTCATTGTAGAAAAATCATCATCATCTTATCATCACCATCATCTTAAAACTGCAGAACTAGAAGGGACCCTATGGAGACACATTGGGGAATTGAACTCCCAACTAGATGCTGAAACCACTGAGCTATCCAGAAGTCCTATAAATGGTTTCCTCCTGCTGCAATGGGTAACGCTCAAACCGACAGGCTCAAACGTCAAGCAAATAGATGTTGCTGAAATGTTAGAATCGTTTCTGATGGTAAGCACTATTTGAGAGGGGAACTGCCCACCTTGGGAAGTGGTGGGCTTTTCTTAATACGAGGTTTTTAAAACAGTGCCGGATGCCCATTTCTCCAGGGATCCTCTCACTGTGACCCTCTCAGACCAGCTGGATGACCCTGGAGACTCTTCTACAACTCTATCATTCTGTGTTTATTTTTAATGTCAAGTGTTTGACAGAGCATGTGTGCTGCTAGACGATCTGTTTTGGAAAAAACACAACCACTGAGCCTTGTTAGGCAGCCAGTGGGAAGATGTGCCAGCGATAAACCCAATCTTTAACAGATCAGCGGCCTCTGGAATCAATTAGCTGGTTGGGAAGGGGACCGTATAATGCACTAGCCACTGATTCAAAAATCTCAGACTTTCAATTACCGGCGTGGTGGATTTGAAGTGGATTATGATTAAGATTGATGCAATGCGGCTGCTGTTTGGGGCCGTGGGTTAATGGGTTAAGTCTGTTTTGAGCAGTGGGGGCTGTGGCAGCCCTCTGCAAGGCAGCCCAAAAAACCTGATTGAGCAATGGTTTGTGGGCAGTGGACGCTCCCTCTAACCACAGGTCTTCTGGACGCTCCATCTTCCAAAGTATGTACACACCCAACCTGGGAGTCTCTCTGTGAACTGGCACCAGCTTCCTGACATTTTGATCACAAACTGGAAGCCTCCGAACATTCCAGATGCTGAGGAACAGAAGGTGAGGAAAGGAGCGGATCAGTAGAGAGGGGATAAAAGGTAAGGCTAGCTTGGTTTTTCTCTTTGTCAGAAGGATGATTTTCCTAGGTGTTCCAAATGTGTATAGGTGGGGATGGTATCTTTGTCTGGAGGCAGTGGGGTGCAGTGGTTAGAGAGGGGTGCAGTTGATTGAGGGCATGAAACTCGTTGAGTAATTTCAGGCTTGTCGTACTTTGCCAGATCTGCCCCCAACAGGGTGGCTGGGAAGGTAAATAGGAAGGAGGAAAGATATAAAGATGGTCTAGAACTCATTGCAGGAAAGGCAGGTCATAAACAAACAAACAAATAAACAAATAGACAAATAATCTTTATTTTCATGGTACTCGTGTAGCTTTCTTTCTCATTCTCCTCTCAGCACTTCTGTGGGTTAGGCCAAGATGATAGATAGCCCAAGGCTCTCCAGTGGCTGAGTGGGGATTTGAATGCAGGTCTTCCTGTCTAGGTAAGGGGTAAAATGCCTCTGTAATAACATGATCTAAAAGTCCATATCAGTCACCTGGACCAATGATTTGGGATTATGGAAGTTGTTATCCAGAATATCTGGAGGGTGCCTGGTTGCCTACTCCAGTCTTAATCTAACGCTTTAACCACACTACCAGAAGTTCTGTACACATTAAACTCTCAGAAGCCTATTAGAGATACAACTTGTTTACAGTTTTATGTACAATACGGCAAAATCAATGTAGGTATGTTTTGAAGAACACATGAGGTTTTTGTTGTTGTTGTTGTTTTAAATAGCCTCCAAATACAGATATTTCTTTTCAGGAAAATAAGGGGTCAGCAGACTCTGAGCAAACCGTGTTAGCGATCTGGCTTCCAATTTTGCATGCAACATTTAAAGGAACCACAGAAATACAGAAAGGGAGCAGTGGCTCCTTAAGGACAAACTGTAATCAATAAAGGCTGGGGCCAAATATGATGAATCCTACAGGACTATTTTTGCAGCCACAGACTATCCTGTCTGCCTCCTGGTCAGGAGATGTCCAGGATTACATTGTGACCACAGTGAGCTGGGTTTTTTGTTTGTTGTTTCTGTAGAAGAAGAAAAGGGTGGCAGTTGAAAGAAAGAAAGAAAGAAAGAAAGAAAGAAAGAAAGAAAGAAAGAAAGAAAGAAAGAAAGAAAGAAAGAAAGAAAGAAAGAAAGAAAGAAAGGGTGGCAGTTACAACAAAATAGACTTTGGATAAGCATTAGAGCACACTTTCCATTGATGAAGCACTTATCTAACAAAGCAACCCACTGCTTGGGTGGATGGCAGTCTTGCCTTCCCTTAAGGTACCGAAGAAGAGGTAGCATAGGCATCTATTGGGGTGCTGTAACTATAGACCTATGGTTCCCAGCCTTAGGTTCCCAGATGTTCTTGGACTAAAACTCCCAGAAGCCTTCACCACTAGCTGGGCTACCCAGGATTTCTGGGAGTTTTAGTCCAAGAACATCTGGGGACCCAAGGTTGAGAACCACTGCTACAGACCATGGACTGCAGAAGGAGCTAGATTAGATGGACTTGAAGGGAACTTGTGAATCTATGGTTCCACAATGATTCATTGTGACCTGTGGCAATGAGGTTGCTCTTGGTTCCCAGTTCCCTATTCAACCCCAGGGCAGAATGAAGAGTCAAAATAAAGAACTCAGCAATAATCTTTTGGTATCTTGATTCACGTGTCCTCGTTTAATTTTGGGATGGGAATGGCACACCAATTTATCAGGCTTCACATACACCTTTGGAGGTGGTATGGGACTGAAAGGGAGAACCAACTAAGCATTTAGTCAATGTGAGAGCTATCTGTCCATATTTTTTACAGTGACCTTCTGAGCAGTTAGTTTCAGAAGCCTAAAAGCGGACATTATTTGGATAAAGTTAGAAGGAGCCAGAGAGATGGTATTGTGGATTTTATTAAGACTCTCCCCAGGCCCCCATCCAGGGTCAAATATCAGTGGTGCAAAAACAGGAACGTTTACCTTTGGGGTCTACCATTTGCAGAACCGTGCTGCTAGCATGGTGCCTGGCCAGTCTGGCTGAGGGATTTGGAAATGATAGACCACAGCAACTTTTCACTTCTGAAACCCTGAAACCCATGGCCCTCCCTAAGATTTTTTTTAAAAGGTCATTTTAAAAAATTCCATTCTTTCTCCATGCTCATAAAGCTCTCCTGTGACCTTCCCATCAATCCTGTAAGGTAGGCCAAGCTAAAAGGAGATGGCTGATTCAAAGTCACCTGAGGAGCCTTGCGGCTAAGGGCGAAACTATGCCTCTCCAGTCGTGTGCTAATGCTCTAAGCCAGTGGTTCCCAACCTTTGGGTCCTCAGAGGTTCTTGGACTAAAACTCACAGAAGCCTTCACTACGAGCTGGGCTGGCCAGGATTCCTGGGAGTTGTACTCCAAGAACATCTGGGAGGAACAATTGGCCAGTGCTGGATCGATGGACAGTTGCCCCAGCCCAGAAAGGACCCTCTCAGTCACTCAAACAACATTCAGCATGTGATGCTGTAAAAACTCCAGCATTATTTGCACTTTATAAACATGGTTCTCTTTTATTCTGTATTGTAGTAATCATACAAATTCTTTCAGTGACAACCCTGCCCCGCCAGGCTCTTGAGTTGATTTATGGAGACATGTGCTAACTCAATTGGGTAATATCATCTGACTGATGTTCTTAGAGCATAAGATAGCTTGCAAAAAAGTAATATCTCTTTCTGTTTTTGTAGCATGTATTTTATATGCACAGTACAAAAGAACTGGTCCCCTCCGGCTGGTAGCCGATGACCGTCTTCAGGGCCATTATCTATACAAGAGACATGAGTCTTTCTGGCACACAGGGATTCAGACTCGTGAGAAAAGAATTTTCACAGCACCTTTACTAAGTTCAAAATCTCTGGGGATCTTTGTTCTGAAAGAGAAGCCAGCTCCACCGAGCTGGTGGCACCACACCCAGCTTTGTTTGAGATGCAAGAAAGATGCTAGGCAGATGCAGAGATGTGTAGTGCTTTCAGATTATAGTAACTACTGTATAGTAAACCCATCCTGGTACATTAAATCTGTGCTGCTCTGCTCCCATCTTGTGGCTAAATACTGCATAGCTCTTTCACATGGACTTAAAACTGGTTGGTGTGAAATCTGTAGCAAAGGCAGAGCAGAATCCCCTGGCTTGTGGATAACAACAAGGGAACTGTGGTTGGCATTGTTGGACACAAGCATCTCAGTGCTGATTTCTGGACCCACTGGCCTTGTTGCTTCTCTTTCCTGTGACTTTTGCCTGCTTATTTCTCTCTTCCAAACAGAGATGGGCATGAAACAAACCAAGAAGCAACCCCCCCCCCCCAAATCAGGCTGTTTCATGGTTTGTTTTGGGATGGTTTGGAGAAACACACCTGCCCAGAATGAAATGAACTACCAAGCTATTATTGGCATTGGTGATTTGTACATAGCCAATGACTTGGATATCCTAGATCCAATCTTCACCAAACTTGGCCTGACTCTTGGGCTGACTCTCCTCCCAAACCTCTCCAGGTTTGGAGAAGATTGGATTTGGGACATCCAAATTATAGCATCCAGAAGCAGGTTCCCCCAAAGAGAGTGCTCTCTAGAGAGCTTCTGGCTAAAGGTGGCCGGGTGGACCACCTCCAAATTTAGACGGGGTGGGGAGGAGGGTCAGCTGAAGAGTCTCTGTGGGTTTAGTGTCTCTAACTCATACATGGACCCTTCTATCCTGGAAGTCCAGAATCACACAAACCATGAAACAATTCGTTTTGTTGGAAAGTTCGTGAAAGTTTTTCGTTTGTGGTTCGTGAACAGCAACAAACCATGAACCATCATGAACTTCCGTTTTCTCTGTGCCCATCTCTATTTCCAAACCAATGAACAGTAGCAGAAAGAAGGAAAAGTGGCAGAACTCAACTTGGCTCACCCTAGCCTCTCCTTCCTTGTAGATCAGGACCAAAGGGGATGGCAAGTGAGTAGTACAGTATTACAGTTATTCAGCATTTTGCCTAGTGCCTCCTGGAAATCTTTGCAATTTGAAAAGTGAAATTCAAGTTACTAATCCTCATTGTTTCTTTAAAAAACAAACAAACCCAAGCACTACGTGGATATTCTCTGAGAAAGGCCAAGAAACTGAGGAATAGCTGAATAAAACACAGGACAAATATCCCAATTACAATAATTTGAGACATCAGACAAAATGAGAGAGTGTTTTTACTTATTAGGAAACCCATGTACACTTGCAAAATATTTTATGTCCTTAAAACCAACCTAACCCTAATCCTAATCATCATGTGCCGTCATGTCAATTCTGACTCATGGAATACTCAGAGTACTCAGAAGTGGTTGGCCATTCACTTCTTTGGGGGGCATTCTGGGACAGTGCAGTTTGCCCAAAGCCACACAGGCTGGCTCTTCTCCCAGGAGGCATAGTGGGGGAATCAAACCCCTGATCTCTTGTTCCGCAACCAGATACCCAAACCACTGAGCTATCCAGCCAGTTAATTACAGCATAATCCCCACCAAATCTGACATTTGACAAACAGCATATGGGTAATTTTATCCCACCTCTTTCAAGCAGTACTTTCTGCTAGCAGTACTTTCCTTTTTCCATAATTCATTTGACATATTTTCCAACAGGTTCCTTCCCTTCAAAATGGCCCTCAATGATACTTCTGAAGAAAGCCTTTATGGAGACTATGAGGACTACGATGATTTCGATGCTGCTGCAGATCTCCGTGACTCCATGCGTGTACTCTCTATGGTGGTCTACAGCGTTGCCTTCCTGCTGGGGGTGACAGGAAACAGCCTGGTCATCTTTGTCACTGGTTTCCGGATGAAGAGGACGGTCACCACTGTCTGGTTCATCAACTTGGCTATAGCTGACTTTGTCTTCACTTTCTTCCTCCCGTTGAGTGTGGCCTACATGGCTCTTGGCTTCCACTGGCCCTTTGGGAAGGCCCTTTGCAAACTCAGCAGCACAGTGGCCTTCCTCAACATGTTTGCCAGCGTCTTCCTCCTCATGGTCATCAGCATGGACCGCTGCATCTCTGTGATGTGTCCCGTCTGGGCCCAGAATTACCGCACCCCCCGACTGGCTTCTCTGGTGGCTTTGGGTGTCTGGATGGCAGCTCTGGCACTCAGCTCCCCTTATCTTGTTTTCCGGGACACCAGGCCCTCTCCTGTGGAAGAGAACACCACCCATTGTTATAACAACTTTGCTTTGTCCAATGACCTTAATTCAGAGGAAATGACCAAGCTGGGAGAGCAACGGCACCAGGCCATGGTGCTGATCCGTTTTGTAGCTGGATTCCTGGTGCCTTTTACTGTCATCCTGTTCTGTTATGGTATCATCATGACCAAGCTGAAGGGAAACCGAATCACACGCTCAAGCAGGCCCTTCAAGATCATGGTGGCCGTGATCTTGGCCTTCTTCATTTGCTGGTTCCCTTATCATGTCTTCTCCTTCATGGAGATGTCCGTGTCCATGGTCACACCTTGGCTACAGACAGTGCTGATTGTGGGCATCCCCTTGGCTTCGGGCCTAGCTTACATTAACAGCTGCCTGAATCCTTTCTTGTATGTCTTTGTGGGGCAGGACTTCAGGGAGAAGCTGCAGACCTCTGTGCTTGCAGCTTTCGAGAATGCCTTCAGCGAGACTTCAGCACAAGTGCTGACTAAGAGCAAATCCAGTATGGAGGTGGACTCTCATCTAGTCTAGAGCAAGAGCGGGCAGATGTCAGACTTGTGGGATCTCCTATACTATCTGTCCCCAATTCTTGCACGCCATCAACTAAATAATGGCTTCGAAGGGTACAGCCAGATGAAAAAAGGCAGATCTGAGCATGAAACATTTTTTTAAAAAGGAATTGGCCTAAATTATTAATGACTACACACCACATACCTTAATTAGGCTCTAATTAGGTTAACAGGTATTCACAGCCTTTAATAGTTTGAGGTCATCTCTTTTGCGGGGGGTATAAGCAGCTGATCCATTCTGAAGGAAATCAACCCTGAGTGCTCACTGGAAGGACAGATCCTGAAGCTGAGGCTCCAATACTTTGGCCATCTCATGAGAAGAGAAGACTCCCTGGAAAAGACCCTGATGTTGGGAAAATGTGAAGGCAAGAGGAGAAGGGGACGACAGAGGACGAGATGGTTGGACACGGTCATCGAAGCAACCAACATGACTTTGACCAAACTCCGGGAGGCAGTGGAAGACAGGAGGGCCTGGCGTTCTCTGGTCCATGGGGTCACGAAGAGTCGGACACGACTTAACGACTAAACAACAATAAGCAGCTGAGAAGGCATGAAAAGAGTCTGAGTCATGGCCAGGAGAAGGGGAGCTAAGTATAGCACCAGTAGCAGCAATAAGGCTTGGGAGGCAATTCCGTTTTAAACTGCCCAGCTGAAGCATGACACTGCCATTGCCACGTGAGTTGGCCAGAAACAGAACAAGCTGACCACAAGTACATGGTGTACATATGTGTGAAAGAGGACATGGGATGATGAGATGAGGGGGGAGGACAACCAGAGGAAAGCCAACTGGGAAATGAAGGTGGAGAGATTTGAAGAAGCGACAACTCAAAGCATGCAATGGATAAGCGGTTGTTTTTCTCCCTCTTTCTCTGTTTGTGTCTGTCTTTTTAAAACAACATGGGATTTCCAGATTGAACCGTGCTCCTTAATTCTTTTTGAGTTCAAAGTGAGTGGGAATGCAGTGGATTCAGCTCACAAAGGAATGAGTTGCATAGGCTCAAAGGCATTCAAAATATTTCAGATTAAGAATGTTTCACCCTATTTTAACAAGTAACTTTTCCAAACACCATTGTGTATACAGCAAAAAAGGTGATCATACGAAATTTGTATTCAATCCAATTTGGGTGTGCAGCAGAGATGATAATTTCCCTTCGAACACCAAATGATAACCCGCCATTTCCCAAACCAAAGTTAAAAGGATCTCCAAACAAAAGTGAATCAATGCGATATTCTAAAATGCAAATCAGGACTCGGTGAACTGCTAATAATTCTCTAAGTGGGTTGGCCGCAGCCGGAATGATGAGCAATTAAAATACTTGGCTGGTTGGAAGCCTTTTCATGCCAAAAGGGGAGGTTGCTGTCATCTCCGTGGTAAGATCTACCCTGAGGTTTGTCTGTTCTGTTTCCCCATGGCTCAGCAGCCATGGGACAGGCTGTTATTAGAAGAGGTATATGGGGAACAGGAGAGCGTTGCCAGGTCAGATCAAAGGTCTGGCTAGTTCTGTACCAGTTCTGCACTGCGATCAACAAGATGCTTTGAGGCAGCTCACAGGCAAAGCACACAAGAGAACACTCCACCACTTGCCGTCAATATTCAGCAGCATCCTCCTTTTTCCCAGCCTGGACATTTCCCTTAGCTGTTGATAGATTTCTCTTCCTCTATTAATTTGTCTTTTCCTGTTCTGGGGAGAGGCAGGGAAGCCACTTAGATGAACCTCACATTTAGATTTAGGATGTTAATTGCAAATGAACGAATGAAGGATGATGTGCTGTCAAGTCAATTCTGGCTTATGGTGATTCCTACATAGGCTGAAGTCCTGTTGCATGAGTTACCCCTGTGGAAGGGTGATGACATGGTTGGCAGGATGCCATTTTAGCTAATTAGAGATGTTTATCCCATAGCTTGTTCAACACGTGATTAATCCATTTTATTATGTGAAGCCATGGGATGTCTTTAATCACCCCAGACCTCCACCACTGGATGCTGTTACTGGCAGGGAATGAGTTTCACTAATCAAAGACTTCCTCCTTCTGTCCTACAGGTCCTACAGCTTCCAATGTAATGGAACAGATTCCTTTGAACTAGCCATGGGAAAGGAGGAAGTCTTTAATTACCAAAAACAAAAACAAACAACAACAAAACAACCCTACAATCATCACCCTCCTGCAGGTGTAACTGATGCCAAAGGATTACATCTATATATTCTGAAAAACTGCATGTTAATTTGTGAAACACAGATATTTAAATTTTATCACAATTTTTGTAAGCCTGTTTTGGTATTTCTCCATTATTTGATATATAAAGAGCCTCAACAAATGTAAGTGGTCTAAGACTCTCTCAGCCTGAGATGATGATAGTGATGCTTGCCTTCTGAGAGGCCCTGGAGGTAGCAGCACACATAGTCGTGGTGACTGTTCTGTCTCCAATTGGGGAAAATATCCAAGCCTCATGCAGCAGAAGAAACTGGTGAACCTCAAATGCAGCAGGACTCGATTGCCATATCTTGAAATCAAGTGAGTAATTCACATTATTACTAGGGCTGCGCACTTGGTCACAAATCCAGTCTGCCTGATTCAGACCAATTGGCAAAGGGTTCAGATCAAAGTGAAGTGGCCAGATTTGGTTCTGCATATCAATTGAAGTGAATTTACAGTTCATTTTGGATCCAGGGCATAAATCACATGGGATGGGTCATAAATTGTTTCAACTAACTAGCATTTAATTCCACCCCCTTCTTAAAGCTAAGTTTAAATATACCAGTTAAGAAAGCCTCTGAAGCTAAATGTCTGAAGTTTGGCAGTTTTTGCTTTCCTTGTTGAGCTCTATCAAATCTGGAAATTTCATGTATATCACTCCAAAACCAATGGAAGCTTTTGGCTTTGATTTAGTGAAATGCAAGAGAGAAAAAAACAATGAAATTTCATAGCCTCCTTACCTCCACCTTCTTACCAAGTACATACTTTAAAATAAAGTGAAAAGTTCAAATTGCCTTTAAAAAAAAAGATTTTAAATAATCTAATATTTTCTTACGAATAGAATAAATGGCATTATATTTTCTGTAATTTTTCTCTTGCTGAGATACGTTCCTATATCTGCCATTTTAGTTTCTGTGATGCTGAGAGCCATAATGAAGTAAGGGGGTACTCCCCCCTCAATGAAATTGTTGTTGATCTTCAGTTCTTAATAGCTGAATCGGATTGTGGGGCTTGGCCTTAATTTTGAGGTGAGGTATAGCCATCTTTATAGAATTACAGAATCATAGAATAATTGAGTTTGAAGAGGCCTGTAAAGCCATCAAGTTCAACCACCTGCTCAATGCAGAAATCCAAATCAAAGTAGATTTGATAGATAGCTGTCCAATCTTCTCTTGAATGCTGTGAGACTGGAGGCAAGAAACCAGCTGTTCTTGCTGGAGTGCCGTCTCGTCCCCTCTCCATAGAGAAAGGGGTACAAACTTCACCCGTGGCCCGCTCCCAAAAGACCGAGGCTACAGAAACAGACCCTGTGCCTGTGGAGAAGGAATTACAAAGGTTAACGGTTGAGGAGAGCAGGAAAATGTTGGCGGGAAAGGATCGAAAACCCTGGGTAGAAGTGGAGGCGGGGTTTGCGGATATAAAAGGGGAAGAAAGGGAACTGCCTCCAGGTTGGGAATGGATATGGATGCAAGACCCATCGACTGGGAAGTGGGAAAGGCTCTGTATACCTAAGGAAGAGGCGGATTATAGGAGGAGGAGAGAAGTGACCCCGAGACCGTCTTATTGGGGTGAGACGGAAGCAAACGAGTGGAGGAGAAAGCTGAGGGAAGAAAAGGAACGGGTTGAGAGGGAAAGAAGGGAAAGGATTGAATGGAGGGTGATGGAGACCCAGATGAGGGGGTACCCGTCGGACCGTGGCAGACCCTTACACCCTCCAGGGAACCCGCCTGGGTGGACCTCCGGGATGAGGACACTGTACCCCTATTGGAAAGAGAACCCGGACCAATATTGAACTCTAACCTGTCGGTGGACCTTGGAACTCTGTTGGGGGAAACCCATTTAAAGAAGAAGAATGGAAACCCCTCCCTGACCCATTGTTGGGAGGAGACAAAAGTTAGAATGCGTTCGCCGATACTGGCTTTCTGTTAAATACAACAATAAACGTTACACCGATTTCTAAACATCGTAAGTCTGCTAATTTATTTGGAGAAAAGGAAGAGCCCCCTTTTGAACCCTCACAAATGCCTCCAGCGTTGAAGCGATCACCACCTCCCGAGGTCATTGGTTCCATTGTCGTACCACTCTAACAGTTAAAAAGGTTTTTCCTGATATTCAGCCTTAATCTGGCTTCCTGTAACTTGAGCTCATGATGATTACGTGTCCTGCACTCTGGAATGATCAAGAACAGATCCTGCCCCTCCTCTGTAGGACTACCTGCTTTAAATGCAGTGCAGAGAACACCTTTTCTCTTGGTTTCTGTGTGAAAGTGTAGCCTCTTCTTTCAGCTGAAGTCCTGCTGGTTTTACTGCTCTCCTCATCATATGATGCCAGAGTTGGTGTTATTTCTGATTCCACTATTTCTCTAAACCATCTGGTTGAATCATAGCCTAGTTTTGTATCGGATTGCACAATCATGTTGTAAGAAAAGGGGAACATTTCAGTCTGTATGGTATGATGTCATGGTTACTGACACAAACTTGTTGCAACAGTTTTTCCTGTTATTTCTTCCCGTAAGGAAAAAGCTGCTTTCTGTCAATCTCTGCCCGTCAGTGGAAAATAAACTGCTGACAATTGACTTTCTAAGATGGACTTCAATGTCATTGTTGGGTACAGTGCAGCTGAAACTGATTGTTATGCGTTCCTTTTCCCTTTAAAAAAAGGTCCCAGGATTGATCGTGCTGGAGTAGGGATGGAGTCATAAAGGTGATGGTGGACCAGATGCTCTTGATAGGCTGCTGAACATCAGAGATATGATCCTATCAATTTCCCAGGTGAAGCTCCAGGGAAGCTTTTCCCTCTGGCCCTTCAGGTGGAAACCAAGCATTGCCCTTCTTTCATTGAGAAAAGGGTGGGGAGTAGAGATAGGCACGAACTGGAAAAGTGGTAGCCATCAACCACGAATCCCCCCAATGAACTGTTTGCAGTTTGTTTTTTCAGGTTCATGCAGATCTGGCTTCAAGGATCAGCTCCTTGAAGCCAGATCTGCTGCCTGTATGCATGTACCTCCTGTCAACTGAGCAGTGGGCGAATGCACACAAGCAACAGGCCCAGCTTCTGTGCAAGAAGCCAGGACTACTGCCTCTCAGGATGGTGGCGGCGAAGACAGTGCAAAGACAGTGGCGGCAGCTTCAAGACAAGGTAGAGAGGCAATGGAGGGGCGGGCATTCCATTTTGTCAAAGCAAAACGAAGCACTGAGGGGGAAAACATTTAATGCTTTGTTTCTTTTCGGCAAAACAGGATCCCTGAACCAACTCCCTCCCGGCCTAGAAATGTTGGACTTAGGTCCCTGGCTGGAGAGACAGAGGCTTGGAGTTCAAATTCTTGCCGTGTATCCCAGAAGAGCCAGCCTGCATGGCTTTGGGCAGGCTGCGTAGTCCCAATCGTGTGGGCACAAGAGGCTTCTGCCCATACCAATCTCACAAGAGCATGGATATTGTTGAGTTTGCATCGCACAGTAAAACATTTATAGTTCCACTACAAAAGTGGGGAGACGGCTTGAGCGCAGATGGAGGAAATATCGCTGCAACTATGACCGAACACAGCTTAGAGCCCATTATCGGGCCTACTCTGTGGCGATAACGGCTGGCGGAACGTCAACATTTCTCCAGTCGTATTGCTTCCTCCGAGTGTCGTCCAGCAGAGCTATTTCGAGTGGTCCGGGACCTTCCTCAGCCTAATGGTTCGCTGGAGGTCCCAGACTGCTCAGTGGCTCGCTGTAATGAATTTGTTACAAACTTTGAGGGAAAAATTGCTCAGATTCGCAAAGTGTTGGACTCCACTGTTGATGCAGAGCCTATGGTTGTGTCCAGTGCTCTGGACTTATGTCATAATTTATTGGATGAGTTTCAGTTGTTACGAACCAAGGATGTGGACAGGGTGCTTGGATCAGTTCGTGCCACCACTACACAACTCGACCCTTGCCCATCATGGCTAATAAAGGACTCTGCCAGGGGGGTTTGCACCTGGATCCTGGAGGTCATCAACTCCTCGTTAAGAGAGGGAGTGGTCCCCGCCCCATTAAAGGAGGCAGTGATTCACCCAGTCCTAAAAAAGCCTAATCTGGACCCAGGTCTAGTGATCAACTACCAACCAGTGGTGAACCTCCCTTTTCTGGGCAAGGTGTTGGAACGTGTGGTGGCTGAGCAGCTCCAGGCTCTCCTGGATGAAACGGATTATCTAGATCCATTTCAATCAGGTTTCAGGCCAGGTTATGGGATGGAGACTGCCTTGGTCGCCCTGTTTGACAACCTTTGCCGGGAGAGAGACAGGGTGTGTGTGACCCTGTTGGTTCTCCTGGACCTCTCAGTGGCTTTCGATACCATCGACCATGGTGTCCTTCTGGACAGATTGGCTGAGATGGGAATGGGAGGCACCGTTTTATGGTGGTTCTGCTTCTACCCTGGCTGATCGGGTCCAGAAGGTGGTGCTGGGGGGGACAGTAACTCTGATCCATGGCGGTTGCGTCATGGGGTTCCTCAGGGCTCTATACTGTCCCCCATGCTATTCAATATCTACATGGAACTGCTGGGGGAGGTTGTTAGGAGGTTTGGGCTGAGGAGTCAGCAATATGCTGATGACACCCAGCTCTACCTCTCATTCTCTACCAATCCAAGTGTGGCAGTCGCCGCTCTGAACTCGTGCCTGGACTCGATAATGGACTGGATGAAAGTCAATAAACTGAGACTCAATCCAGACAAGTCAGAAGTGCTGCTGGTAGGTGCTCCACCAGATAGGTTAAAGGGCCATTTCCCTGCCTTAGACAGGGTTACACTCCCCCAAATGACAGGGTCCGCAGCTTGGGGGTGCTCCTTGACCAGGGTCTGAACTTGGAAGCCCAGGTGGACTCGGTGTCCAGAGGTGCCTTCTTATAGCTGCGGAGAATATATCAACTTCGCCCTTACCTGGATGAGCGGAGCCTGGCAACAGTCACACATGCACTGGCAACAACCAGACTGGACTATTGCAATGCGCTCTACGTGGGGCAGCCTTTGAAGATGGTCCGGAAACTGCAACTGGCACAGAACCGGGCTGCGCGGGTGGTACGTGGTGCCGCAGCGTGGACTGATATCACGCCAGTTCTGAAAAATTTACACTGGCTGCCAGTTGCTGCTTGGGCCCAATTCAAAGTGCTTACTTTGACATATAAAGCCCCAAACGGCTTAGGACCTGGTTACCTAAAGGATCGCCTTCTTCCATACGAGCCTGCCCGTACTCTAAGATCAGGCCAGGACACCCTTCTGAAGGTGCCATCCCTGAAAGAGGTGAGGGGGATGGCATGCCGAAATAGGGCCTTCTCGGCTGTTGCCCCCCAACTTTGGAACACCCTCCCTATAGAGATCCGCCTGGCTCCAACACTTTTGGCTTTTCGGCGCCAGGCAAAGACCTTTCTGTTTAGCTAGCATTTTAATTAAATTTTAATCCTTCAGCTGGCCATATGAGCCGCAGGATTTATTAATATTAATGTTTTAATGACTGTTTTAATATAGGGTATTCTTATAATATTGCCTATTTTTAATGGTTTTAATGTTTCTAAAGTTTTAATATTGTTGTACGCCGCTCAGAGACCATTGGTAATGGCGCGGCTAAAAATCTTGTAAATAAACAAACAAACAAACAAATAAATAAATAAACATTATCCCTCATTACGTTTAAATAGTAATGAAATCCTCTAAGGCAGACCAGAACCAGAGGTGAGATTAGAATTTGAGGGAATCATGCACTGTTCTTTTTCAAGGGCTACCATGTTTGCACAAACCACTAGAAAAAATAAACCCTTCTCTCCTGGTAGTCAGCTAGTTTGCAGCGTTTATAACTAAGAAACCTTGTCATGGGATTAAAACGCAAATCTAACCTCTTAAGGGAACAGAGATACTGAAAACAGGGCCATTGTAGCTCTCAGGTGTACCGCAGTTTATTGGTTTCTAAACGTTTTGGTACCTTGTTCCTTTTTTTAATCTTTGGGAAACCCTAACCCCACTCCACCTCTCCTTTGCCATCATCCAACTCCCTTTTAAAGAAGAAGAAGACGGTGAAGAGGAAGAGGAAGAAGAAGACATGGTCAATATTGAATTAAAAATAACCGTGGAAACAAAATACCCAAGTAAAAATTATTTTAAATAAAGACAAGAGTGCCATTAAGAAAGACTTCTAGCTTATGAGGTTAAGATGGAAGCTCCTTGTTTTAGCATACACCCAGTCACAAAAGCCACAGTTTTGCTCACCTTGTAGTTTGTAGGGAGAGGGGGGGGGGAAGAGAAATAAGAACTCTTCTGGGGGAAAAGGATGGTGGGGATTGAGAAATCGTTTCTCTCATTTGCATACACTGGGAGTCACTTCTGCTTCTTCTCCTTAAGAGCCCCTTGCTTGACGGCAAGCATCGGAGAGAGCAGGATCTGCCTTTGGGGTCAGGTAAGAGCAACCACAAGGGAAAGTGGTGGCCAACACTTTCCCTTTTGTATCAGGGTGCAAAAGAGGGTTGGGGCCCTACCACCTTTAGAAGTGGAGAAGAGGGGAATCGGGCAAAACAGAGACAAGCTATGCCAGGCAGCTGGTGCCATTCCTTCTGCCACAAAGGTTAAAGTTACAAGACTCCTTTCTCCCTTTCAGCCTGTCTTGGAGGGAGGGGGAGCTCTATGCTTTCAATGATTTGGGGGAAATACCAGAACCTCAAAGATCCCCATGCTATCTTGGGAGCTTGATCAGTCCATAAGGTTGCTTCTTGTGAGCTGAATTTTCTTTCTTTCTTTCTTTCTTGTATAACTTTGGAAGAAAACACAGGTCCTCCATGAAAAAAAGACAGAAATAATATGTGTCATTGTACTTGTCGGGGTGCTAAGACCTGAGTTCAAGTCTCCCCTCCACTCTGTGAGGTTCACTGGGTGGCTGCGGGCCATTGATCTCGTTTGCTCTGCCTATTTGACTTTGCAGGATTTTTGGGAAGGTAAAATGAGCCAGTTAAAGAAAGAGAAGGAAATCCTTGTATTCTTTCCTCGTAGGATGGGAACAATAAAAAATGGAATAAATTGGTAAACTCTGGGCGCGATCAGATGGCTGGAAAAGGTTGCTTTGCAGGAAGTGGTCTACTCTAAAGTGACCCTCCAGTCTGGCAAGGAATTGCTCCAGCCCTGGAGCCCAAAAGTAGAAGCCCATAACGGGACCAAACAGGTGGGACCTAGATCAGGGTTGGGCTGGAGCACAATTCCTTCTAAAATGTGTGGTCACTAGGAAATACTGTAGATTGCACTGGACCACTCCACAACGGGCCCTAGATGGGATCTGTTTCCCTGTGGGATCACACAGACTCTCCCTGCAGTTCAGCCCGTTGGTCCTGTGATTTATTAGACTAGGTCTGGGCTAGCTCAATGCATAGCTATTAAGGATGGAAAGCTTGCTTTTATTTCTTTTTATGTTTGCCTATATACTGTATCAGGTTGCATATTATTATTATTATTATCAACAACAATAACAATAATAAGCACTTTGAGAAATACTAATGGAAAGCATGATAATCATTCAACAAGGGCATGGCTGAAACTGGGGACCCTTAAGAAAGAAACCGAAGGCTTGATTTTTGCTGCACAAGAACAAGCGCTCCAAACTAACGTGATGAAAGCTAAGATCCAAGGAATAAGTGCTAACAGCAAATCTCAACTCTGCCAAGAAAAAGATGAAACTGTGTCACACCTCATCTGAGAATGTCCAAAGACTGCACAAACAGATTACAAAGTTAGACATGATAGAGTGGCAAAGTTAGAGCACTGGTCATTATGCAGAAAATATAATTTGCCGGCCTCCAAAAACCCATCAGGTAGAGAAAGTGTCAGAAAATGAGGAAGTCAAGATCTTGTGGGCTTCCAGATCCAAACAGATAGACACGTTGAACATAACACAACAGACATAGTAGTAATAGAATGAAAAAAGGTCTGGATCATTGACATTGCAATTCTGGGGATGCCAGAGTTCAAGATAAAGAATTGGAAAAAAGCAGTTGCAGATCTCAGAAATCATACCATCAGAGCTACAAAAAAATGGCAATATTAGGAACAGCATACATCCTGCGATATATAACAGATAGGTTTTGGTTAAAACTTGTATTTGTTATATAATACCAGTCAATGTTTTTATAGTTTTGATTGCATGCGCCTGGTGTTTTTGAATAATAATAATAAGCTGGTAAGAAATAAAAGCGGCAACCTATTTGATGAACCCAAGTGGAAAGAAAGTTGGGTCATCGTCTCAAGCTAAGAAATTTAGCTGATAAATCATAGCCATGTTTGTACTGAGAGATGCTGCCCCGTGCAGAGTTCAGAGAGGCAGCTGTGTTAGGGATATCCAAACAAACATTTGTCCTGTTGTTTGGTATGTTGTGCGGGCAGATTGGTTCACTCTTTTTTCCAGAGTCCACACAACAAGTGGACCAATTTGCTCCCAGGGCCCAACCTACGCCTTTTATTTTTACCCCTGCCAGTGGCTTCTGCTTTTTTGGTACAGGTTGGTGTGGTCAGTGGGAATGGACTGATACGAGCCTTGGAGCTGCCAAAGCTGACCAGGCTCCTTCCATGCTGGTACCTTCCAACCAGGACGTCAACAGGAAGATCTGCTGGATAGCTCAGTGGTTTAGGTAGAGGCTGAGAGTTTGATTCCCCACTGTGCCTCCTTGACAGGGGCTGGACTCGATGATCTGTAGAATCCCTTCCTGCTCTGCAGTTCTAAGATGATGATGATGAAGAAGCAGTGGAAAAAGCTGGCCAGTTGTGGCTCTCCTTCTGGCAGAGACGCAGAATCCTGTTCTCACGTGGTGTGTGTCTGTGTTAGCATAACACACAAGTGAAAAGGGGGAGAGAAACAACCTTGAAGTTCATTTCGGATGGATTACTTCCATATGTCCAAAGGCTACATGTTGTGTCCCTTTGGATCTCGGGGGACTTCAAGTAATTCCAACTCCTCCCCATGGTCATCGCCTTTCATGGTCCAGAGAGGAAGATTTTACTATGGTTTTTCAAGGAGCTTTCTCAGCTTATTTTAAATGGGGAACGGTAACATTTATTTAAACAGGAAATGGCCCAAAGCCACTGCATCCGATTTATTAAGGAAGGAACTTCCATAAATTCAAATCCATTTTCTCATGTGCATAGAGCACTATATTTAAGGCACAGTATAAGAAACCGCTTTGGTTGAGGTTTTGGCTGGTAATGCAGCTGTTAGAAAGGGGAAGAAAGATGTCAAAACTTAGGCAGTTCTACACGCCTGCTTACAGTAAGGGAACAGGGAATGGTGGCCCTCTGCAAACTGGGATCACACCTCCCTTGAGCCTATGCCACTGACAACTGTTAGTGAAGGATGATGGAACTTGTAGTCCAGCAACATCAGGATGGCCATGTGTTCCTTCACCCTTGGACTGATGCGTCGAGAGGAAGTTGCCACAGTCTTGTTGTTTGAGAGGAAGTTGCCACAGTCTTGCTGTTTGCCGGCAGCTCCTGTTTTGCTAAGAGGAAGGCTGTATGTGGAACAATGAGCGATACCCATGTCTCTCTTGTTTTAGGATACAGTGCTCATAATTTTAGCAGTTGTCATCTGATAGATAGATAGATAGATAGATAGATAGATAGATAGATAGATAGATAGATAGATAGATGGATGGATGGATGGATGGATGGATGGATGGATGGATGGATGGATGGATGGATGGAGAGAGAGAAATAGATAGATAGATAGATAGATAGATAGATAGATAGATAGATAGATAGATAGATAGATAGATGGATGGATGGATGGATGGATGGATGGATGGAGAGAGAGAAATAGATAGATAGATAGATAGATAGATAGATAGATAGATAGATAGATAGATAGATAGATAGATAGATAGATAGATAGATAGATAGATAGATAGATGGATGGATGGATGGATGGATGGATGGATGGATGGATGGATAGATAGATAGATAGATAGATAGATAGATAGATAGATAGATAGATAGATAGATGGATGGATGGATGGATGGATGGATGGATGGAGAGAGAGAAATAGATAGATAGATAGATAGATAGATAGATAGATAGATAGATAGATAGATAGATAGATAGATAGATAGATAGATAGATAGATAGATGGATGGATGGATGGATGGATGGATGGAGAGAGAGAAATAGATAGATAGATAGATAGATAGATAGATAGATAGATAGATAGATAGATAGATAGATAGATAGATAGATAGATAGATA